>JXCR01126159.1:92572-115192 GCA_002079205.1 Phalaenopsis hybrid cultivar | reverse complement strand
GCATAAGATGACTTTTGAATTTAGGGGTATAACTTTGGAAATCAATGATTTCACACCCTTATTTTATAATCAAAATGATGTTTAAATAATCTTGATATTGATTACTTAAAGTTTTAAATCTTTTCAAAATCAATACATACACTTGATACATCCACTTAGGTCTTAAGGACTTAGTGGTGAACCTAAGTCGAAATCCTTTTGTTAAAAGAGGATTAGAAAAATCAACATAATCAAACTCTTTTAAAACACTACAAGTCCAATTAGGACTAAAATTTGGCTAATAACACCAATTTGTCTCCTAAAGGGTCTTCACCTACATAATTTTCAAATTAAAAGACAAATGACATNGATTTGAGATAAAGTGCTCTTTCATCTAAACTATGAAAATTATGTGGTCAGTTTGACTTCATCTTTTTCAAAACCTAAATTTTTTAACGTCCTTCCGAAGCGGGCAACGAGATTTCAATTTCGATGACCGACAGCTTCTTACGGGCAAACCCCACACCAAAAATAGTGCCGACAATCCCACTAATCCTTTATAAAAAAGTTTGAATTATCAACCAATCTGGTAATGAATGATGAGGGCACTTCTTAAGAAGATCTTTAAATCTCTCCCAAGCTTCATATATTGACTATCCATTAATCTGACAGAACGATGTTATGTCATTTCTAAGTTTTGGATAGAGGGAAATATTTGGATAGAAATTTCTATGAAAGTTCTCTCCACGTTCTAATAGATCCCGGTGCTAACAAATTTAACCACATCTTAGCCTTATCCCTCAGTGAAAAAGGAAAAAGTCTAAGTCTCACAGCATCGTTTGAGACTCTGTCATATTTAAAAGTAGCACATAACTCTAAAAAACTAGCAAAAAACTAGCGAGGTGTAAGTTCAGATCTTCATTTGGTGCACCTTCTGTGATTGTTTGTACCATTTGGATAATAGCAGGTTTAAGCTCAAATGAATTAGCAGCTACATCAGGATTTATAAGTGAATTTCATCTGTTGTAGGATTTGCATAATCTCGTAGGGGTCTAGGTTGGTGTTCATGATAAGCGATGTGTAAATTAGGATCTTCATTTGGTGTACCTCCGAATTGATTATTTTGTACCATTTAGATAATAGCAAGTTTAAGCTCAAATGAATTAGCAACTACATCAGGATTTTGGATAGATGAGTGAATTTCATCTATTAAGGATTTGCATAATCTCTTAGGGGTCTAGGTTGGTGTTCATTCTCTATTCCTTGATTGTTCATGTTGTTTTCCATTGTATAAAGCTACATCAGGATTTTGGATAAATAAGTGAATTTCATCTGCTGTAGGATTTGCATAATCTCGTAGAGATCTAGGTTGGTGTTCATTCTCTATTCCTTGATTGTTCAGGTTGTTTTCCATTGTATCAGAATTTTTAAGTTCTCTTCTTAATCTTCTAATCCTTCTAACAGTGCGTTCTAATTCCAAATCGTAGGGAATAAGATTTTCAAGTCCTAATTTTTGCATAAAATTTGAAATCAGTACTCAGTTATATAATTAACTAAATATAAAAGTAAGTTGCAATTCAAGTAAAAATTTTCTAATAATCCTAATTTATCCGTTACTCTGATCGTGATTTGACTCACTCACTTAATCACTCTCTGGCAACGGCGCCAAAAACTTGGCAGGCGACTTATATATATACCTAAAAATATAAGAATTTGACAGTGCCACTAGAAGATTTAAATCCCTGGCAACAGTGCCAAAAACTTGACAACAACTTTTTATATGCAACTCACTCACTCCCCGGCAACGGCGCCAAAAACTTGACCGGCGACTTTATATATGCTTAAAAAATGCTGCTAAAAGATTTAATTCCTCAGCAACTGCACCAAAAACTTAATAACAATTATAGATTCGATAAAGATGTATATATAAAATATTCAATAATGGTAAAGTCACACTTATCAATGCAAGTATACGATAAATATGGACATAATAAATATTCAATAATTGTAAAGTCACACTTATCAACGCAAGTATACATATCGCAATATGGACGTAATAAATATTCAATAATTGTAAAGTCACACTTATCAACGCAAGTATACGTATAGATGGACGTAATAAATATTCAATAATTGTAAAGTCACACTTATCAACGCAAGTATACGTATCGATCAGATTTAATTCCTCAGCAACTGCACCAAAACTTAATAACAGTTATAGATTCGATAAAGATTTACTCACTCAATCACTCCCTGACAACGGCGCCAAAAACTTGACAGTGACTTTTTATATGCTTAAAATATAAGATAAATATGGATGAAACGGCGCCAAAAACTTCACAGCGACTTTATATATGCTTAAAATATAAGATAAATATGGACAGATTTAATACTGCTGCTAAAAGATTTAATTCCTCAGCAACTGTACCAAAACTTAATTACAGTTATGGATTCGATAAAGATGGATGTATATAATTCAGCAACTGCACCAAAAACTTAATAGCAGTTATAGAGTCGATAAAGATGTATGTATAAAAATATTCAATAATTGTAAAGTCACACTTATCAACGCAAGTATACGTATCACTCAAGTAATATAGGGCTCTAATAGAGTCGCCAAAAACTTGATAACAGTTATAGATTTGATAAAGATGTGTATAAAATATTCAATAATTGTGCAAAGTCACACTTATCAACGCAAGTATACGTATCGCTCAAGTAATATAGGGCTCTAATGGAGTTCTAGATATCGATCGCACAGGGAGTAGTTTAGAATTACGGACTAAGATTTTAGAAAAGAAATACTTTAATCACAACAACAAAGTTCAATTTGCTTATCTCTCATTAATAAGAAATTGAAATAAATAGGTAATTTTAATAACTATTAAATAACTAATGATACTGAGGAGGGTCTAATTGTGATATTTAATATATAAAAAATCATCCTTCTCCTTGTCAAGAAATCATAGTGAATGGATAAAATGAATTAGTTCAATTTATATTGTACCAAATAGGAGCATACCTATTCTTTACCCTTTGGTCCAGGCATAAAGAACATTGACTAATCCTACACTTTTTTACTAAATCTGAGGCTAGGCTGGGAGGATACCGGCACTCACTTTGGAGCTCCCACGTTCCCCTCACATGAGGGCTAACATCTACACTTCAACACCAAAATGATAAGACCGAATTGGGGATTTTAGTTTTTCACTCTAAAATCTCCAATTCTATGCCCGATAATATTATTTCTCTATTTATTTGCACCCAACTTCTAAGGGATTTGACCTCCTTGAATGTTAGATGTAATCTTATCTTTAGTTGTAAAACTCAACATATTTTAACAAATCAATTGGCTAGATTGAAAGTAAATTAAGATCAAAGTAAAACTCAACATATTTTAACAAATAAATTGGCCAGATTGAAAGTAAATTAAGATCGAAGTGAGAAGATCATCACAATTTCTTAAACCTTTTCATGGCTTCACCAATTCAATTCACCATTTCACAAATCTTGAGACAAGGAGAAAGACAGAGAAAACTACTCAAATCTCATGGGGAAAACACAACAAAACTCAAAATTCATATATGAAATCATAGTAATAAAAACTACAACAATAAATAAACTTATCTCTAATTTCTCCCCAAGAACACTCCTTAAAGTTCCTCTGAATCTCTTCCTTTCTTTACAACACACAAAACTACAACAAGTAAATAACTTATCTCTAATTTCTCCCCAAGAACACTCCTCGAAGTTCCTGACTACAACAAGTAAATAACTTATCTCTAAATTCTCCCCAAGAACACTCCTCGAAGTTCCTCTTAAACTCATGGAGAAGATACGACAAAACTTAGAACTTATATATAAAAGCAAAGTTATACAAACTTATCTCATGGGGAACACACAACAAAACTCGGAATTCATATATAAAATCAAAGTCATACAAACTACAATGTAAATAACTTATCTCTAATTTCTCCCCAAGAACACTCCTTGAAGTTCCTCTGAATCTCTTCATTTCTTTAAAACACACAAGGAAAAACACAACAAAACTCAGAATTCATATATAAAATCAAAGTCATACAAACTACAACAACATAACTTATCTCTAGTTTCTCCCCAAGAACACTCCTCGAAGTTCCTCTGAATCTCTTCCTTTTNATCTCTCACTTTCCCTCCACTCTTACAATCTCTCGAAGAATTCCTCACAATATTGGAACCTTTCTAACCTTTAGGAATTCTCTCTAGCACTTCCTTTACTCCTTAGATTCTTTTCCCTTTCTCAGGCTTCGAATTTTCGGCCAAAATAGTCTTTTAAAGTTGTGGATGAGCTTTCCCAAGAGTTGCCTAAGCATCCCTTCAAAATTTAGCCTCATCCAAAGCTTGAGTAGGCATAACTGTTGATCTCGTCGTCGGCGACCTCGAGGGCACCGTCGGTAGGCTTCTGAAGAATTTTGTCCTGTAGCCTCGGGAAAAACTCGCTGTCGGCAGGGTCGAGTGCGCCGTCGGCAACCTACTTCAAATTTCCACATTTTGGTCCTTTTTTCTCCAAATTTGCTCCTTTTTGCATCTTTTTGCTCCAATGACCCCAATTCACCGTTCCTGCAACAAAACATCAAAAATACATTTCTTTAAAGTGTAATATTATAAAAATAATATTAAATAGGTATGAAAATCTCCACATATTTTCCTTGAGTCAACTCTTTACTCATTTGTATCTTGGGAAACCATTGCCAACTCTTTTAGACTTCAGGACTGTTTGTTCAATCACCTTTAAACAGAGGGGTTCAAGAGGACATTAAGGAGTTTTTAATCTTCATGTGGGGTCAGACCCCCGATAGTTGGGTTGGTGGACTAGTTCCACCTGGGCATTGTCCGTGAAAAAATGGGTCCCGCATTGGGTCCTAAACACTTCACATCTCCCTTTCAAGTTTGATTTGCTGTTCTAGAAATTAAATTAAATAGTGTTGTGCAATGCACACTTTAAAGTTTTCTTATATTAATTAAAATTTTCTACTTTTAAATTACTTTTTTTACTGAAAATTTTAAAATCTCCAAAACTAAGACTTACTCGATCTACAGATCAACCTCTGTTAATTTTCAGTGCTTGCACTAAGATTACAAGGTTTTGGCCATATATCTAACCCCAGAGCTTTCTCTTTTGAAGCTACTGCAATGGCCTACCCAACGCTGACTTTTTCTTGCAACTTTCCAACAAGCCATGAAGCCCGCAATGTCCTTCCTACCATTGAGTTCGGATCCGAATTTGAAGACCTTGAGGTTACCCTTGGGAAGGCCCTGTTCTTCATAATGAAAGTCACTACTTTAGAAATTCAGGAGTCGTCTGTTGAGTTCAACTTGAACTGCCTTCAGAACTTCTTTGCTTATAAGAAGGCTAAGACTATTGTTGCCACTATGGCACCTACCAAGCCTGCTGTGCCCGTTGTTGCTAAGGGGAAAGAAGTAATGATCATTGAAGATCCGACTGAGGGATTAGTTGTCTCACCATTAGTATTCAAAATTGGTTCAAGTTTAAGAACTGCACCACTAATCCAAACTCAAAGGAGAAACCGCAACAGGAGAGTTCGGAGGGCCATTAAAGCCCAGGCTCCTGAGGAGATACCTGTTAAGGAAGATCCTCACCAAGACTAATTAAGATTACTGGAAACATATCCACTTCTGCGGGGAAGTAGATTCCATCCTTTATTGGGTATCAATGAGTACGAGAGTATCCAGAAAATTGTTGCTACTTTACCATCACTTCATGGACAGGGTGTGGAAAAAAAGAAACCAACTCCTGTCGCCCGAGTCATTTCAGTTTTTCAAAGACTAGCTCCCAAAGAGGGCTGCTCAGTTAATGAGTTACTTAAACGAGTGGGGCATGCAATTTCCCCTCGTATGAAGAAAGAAATTTTAAGGGACATTAAATTTGCCAGAAGATCTCAGAAGTCAACTTATAATTTACCTGCCCGTATTCTCGTCTTGTTACTCTTAGGAAGCAGAGTCGACACTGCTATTATCGCCACAGCTTCTACCGCTAACAAGACCACAGACCGTCGACCGGTTAAGTTAAAACTGGGTCAAGAATTCTGTTGATCACCCATTATAAAGACATTCCTAAAATTCTAAAGAAAAAGATGAAGAGATTACCCAGTACTGTAGTCAGTCTACACAATGGGGAGCATACTTTTCCTCGACATATTAATGTTGCTGCTAGGACAATTCGTCTTGAGACAACATCATCAAAGAAGAAGGTGTGGGTACTCAAGGTCGTTGTACCGATACAGTGCAATGAGCCCGCACGGCAAGATCATGTAATGAAGCCAGGGTACGAAGTATCTGACATTGTTGCAACAATTGCCAGCGAGATGGAAGAACAAGAGGAGGAGGTCCAGTAGGGTCCTCCAGATATTATGGAAATTCAGGAATCAATAATTGAAGAAAAAGTTGAAAAGCTCAGAGTCGAGATTTCCAAGTTGGCTCGGGAACATGGAGTGTCCATTGATGATGAAGAAGACTTTGACTATAATGATTACCTCGAAGAGAATTTCATAGATGTCCATGTCATTGAAACCAGAGCCGCTATATCTACGCGCGAGGCTCAACATCTCATCGAAGTGAATGTCGTAGATGAGCTGCGTAGGGCTATCCTCTTAAGGGATGAGCAAGTTAGCCAACTGGAGAAAATAATAGAAGAGATGGCCACAACCATGACTGTTATGACCACAATTCAAGGACAATCTCAACCCTCACAGGTAGCCTCTCCATAGGTCAACTAATCAGAAATTATACATATTACAGATGAAAGAAGAGAAGTTGCCTCAGCAAACAGAGATGAGCAACCAAATAAGAATTCTCCATCGAGCACCATGCCGAAGAAGGAATTTAAGCAAATGGTTAAGCAAGTTCAGGAGGCCATAACCCAATATAAGGGTGGTGCATTGATTTTGAAGGGTAGACCTTACCCGGAAGAATTTGATGTCGTACCCTTCCCCAAGGGTTTTGTGGCCCCAAAATTTAAGATATTTAATGGAACTGAAAATCACAGACAACATATAGCACACATCTGAGCCGGTTGTGGCAACATGAGTGCAACACTATGTTTTTATAGGAGAGCTCATGATGGAAAAGCAAAAGCCCAACAAGACTTTGGTGGATTACATCTTAAGGTGGAGAAACCTTAGCATGAAGTGTGAACCTCAGCTATAGGAACATCATGCGATTGAGATTTTACTCAAAAGCATTCATGGGCCAGTGACTTTCATGCTCAAGGGACTCCCCATCAAATCCTTCGAGAAGCTACTTAATAAAGTTAACAGTCTTCAAGAAGAAATCAAACATATGGATTCTCATGAGAAGTCCAAGGCAATCAAAGTATTTGAAAAGAAGTTAGGAACAGTAGTGGCTGTTGATAAAGGAAAACAACCAATGAAGATATATTCAGAAAATCCTCACCAATCTTCATCACAGCATGCTCAGAAATAGAGTAGTCAGTCCAACCAGCAATCGCCTCAAGAAGGATTACCTCGATCAGGGAATAAGAGAATATCTTTTGCAGAACAAAAAAAAATGGTGTATTCTTTCAAAGATGAAGCCATATCCAAAATGTTTAAATGTCTGATAAAGAAGCCTGAGTTTAGATTATCAGATCTATAGAAACCTGAAGAGGTCGATAAGAAAGATCAACCAAATTATTGCCCATACCACAGATTGCTTGGGCACACTATAGAAGAATGTTTCATCTTTATGGATGGGCTCTAGAAGAACCTTAAAGAAGGGAATATAACGATCCAAAAAGAATATTTAAAAGAATCTGCAAAAGGTTCCATAAATATGATTTCGACCCAACCAATCTCCCCAATTAATCTATATACTGGAGAAGATGGATGGAGTACGATTGAGACAAGCTCAAGAGGGTCCTAAACCAAATACAAGATTCATCAAAACAATCTTCCACATATACTGGAAAAGACGAATGGAATGAAGTTTGGATCAAATCATCTAAGAAAATATTGAATTAAATCTAGAACACATCAAAGCATGCTTCCGTTCAGAGTCTTTAGCCTGCAAAACCCGAGACGAAGATTTCGCCATAAGATTCATCATCGTCAAAGACAAAGAAGAAGAAGAACACCAATATGAAGATTGATAGCTCAGAGGGTAGGATAGGGGCTGCCTCTACTAGACTAGTTCTTTCAAATTAGGGGAAGAAAGTCCTCGAACCCTTAACTTTGTATGATTATCTTTTTACCCCTCCGGCGTCTTATGAATATAATGATTGTGATTTGGGCTACGTTTTAACTGTTTGTGGTAATAAAATAACTAATTTTAACCAATCTAGCTTCGATCGTGATTCCCAAAATGATCCTCAAATGATTTCTAACAAGACCAAAGAGGACATCGATGATGCCGCTTACGACAGCACCAGGAGTGAGGAACCAATTCTCAAGCACCACGGTGCACCACTTGCCATCAATTTAGATCTTTCTAATAAAGAGGAAACACTAGAAGATTCAACAATGATGTCACAAGAAGAAGAAATTATAGAAGTGAGCTTAAGGAGCGGGAGAGTGTTACCCTCAAGAACAACTCTGACAGATAAAGGAAAACAAATAGTAACTCAGAAGAACTACCTCCTCCTCCACCAGTGGAAGAACCACACAACCAAAAGAAAATTGGAGGATCATAAAAAATGGATTATAACGTGCTAGCTCATCTTAAGAAGTTTGCTGGCTCGATTAAGCATCTACGACACTCTGATCATATCAAAAGAGATGAGAAAGTCTCTGTTACAACCCTGCTCGACCCAGAGATCTTCTTAGCCTAGTTGGCCAGCACTTCCTAGGATGATTTTTTTTCTTTGAAAGAACAGCCTGGGGTAACCTTTACAGATGAAGATTTGCTACTTGGCACTGCCGACCACAACTGACGGCTTTACATCTCCGTTAACATCGGCAGATTTGTGTTGTCCAAAGTTTTAGTAGATCCGGGAGCATCCTTAAACTTGATGAGTCTACAGAAATTGGCTTATTTTGACATTGAAGCTCAGAAGCTTACTCCCGATAAAATGATGTTAAGAGGATTCAACCAAGAGGGGGAGAGAGCCCTTAGATCTATTACACTATTTATGAAGGTTGAAGAACTAGCAACAACCACTAAGTTTCATATCATCGACGCTGAGGCCTCTTTTAATGCTTTACTTGGTCGACCGTGGATTCATGAACACAACATGGTTCCATCGTATCTGCACCAATGCATCAGGTATTACAAAGAAGGACAAGAGCATTGCATCAAAGGAGATTTACAAACGTTTTCAATGCATGAAGTGGGTATTCATGAAGAATCAAAAAAATTGCAAAGAAGAAGCCATTCAACTCTGCTTCAGCAATTTTCCACCACTCCTTTACTGCAAGTTGGTGGAGGTTCTTTTAGCTCGCGCACCTGAGATCTAGGTCGGGGATGTGGATGTGGAAGAATCAACTTAATTATTGAATAGACTAGGCCAACCATCAACCTTGGTGATGAAGAAAGCTTCAAAGATGAAAATGATGACAAAACAGAAGAAACCTCAATACAAGATATCCTTAGAAGATGCGGGGAAAAACAAATACGAGACAATATATGATCGGATAAACCACTAAGTGAATGCTATGACCTTTACTCTGATTCTCCCTCAAAAGGTCAAGAGTTTAGAGGTCAAGGAAGTCTGTAGTGTTTGTTCAAAGCCAATAAAATTTTACCGTGCTTCCACCTTTAATGATCTTGAAAATCATGTAAACTTGGATGATGTTCCTAATGAATTAATGGAATTGTCTTTTGGTTACTTTTCACCTTGTGTACAAAAGTTAATTAAACAAGGACACTTGCAAAAACAAATGCCAAAAAATAAATTTCCACTTTTTAAAAAATTATGGAATATTAAAAGTCGAACTCCCAACTCAAAAGAGGGTCTCAGATTTGGTACAGTCGGGCCAGTTGATGATTCAGAATTTTGCATGGTTGTTACTAGTGAATCAGAAGAGGATTGCCTTAACATAGAGGATGACTCTACTGATCAACTGCTAGAAGTTTTTTTGCCAGAATTTGAGGAAATTAAATCCATTGTTGATGAATTGAAGGAAATTAACCTCAAGACTGAAGAGCAACCCCAGCCTACATTTATAAGTTCTCTACTCAATGATGAAGAATCTATGCAATTGATTAGACTGTTAATAGAATTTAAAGATTGCTTTGCATGGAGCTATGATGAAATGTCAGGACTATCAGCAGAGGTTGCAGTTCATAAACTCGGGGTGGATAAGAATATAACCTTAGTAAAACAAGTTCCCAGAAGAATGCGCCTCAAAATAGAGCAACAAGTAATTACCGAGGTGAAGAAACTAATAGACTCTAACTTTATAAAAGAAGAGAAATACCCTATGTGGTTGGCTAACATTGTACATGTTAAGAAGAAAAATGGACAAATCTGTGTTTGTGTAGACTTCAGGGATTTGAACAAGGCATGTCCAAAAGATGAGTTTCCACTACAAATACCAAAAATGATGGTGGATATCACTTCAACACATGAATTTTTCTCCTTCATGGACGAATCTTTGAGATACAACCAAATCAAGATGGCTTCTGAGGATACAACACTTACAGCCTTCAGAACGCCGATTAAAATTTTCTACTACACAGTGATGTCGTTAGACCTAAAGAATACTGGAGCAACATACCAATGTACAATGACAAAGATTTTTCGATGGCCTCATTCACAAGCAAGTAGAATGCTACGTGGACGATTTGGTCATAAAAAGCAAACAAAAAATAGACCATTTGTACGATTTGAGGATCGTGTTCGAACTGTTATGACGATATGAACTTAAAATGAATCCCTTAAAGTGCGCTTTTGGCGTTACCTCAGGGAAATTTCTAGGATCCGTTGTTTGTCATCGGGGAATCGAGATCGACCCAGATAAGATTAAAGTTATCTTGGAAATGCCTCCTCCTAGACCTTTGAAACAACTACGTTCCTTCTAGGGGAAGTTGGCATATCTCAGACACTTTATTTCTAATCTCTCAGGTAGGTGTCAGCCCTTCTCGACATTAATTAAGAAGGATGTCAAATTTGTTTTGGAAGAGAAATGCCAACGTTCCTTTGAGGACGTTAAGCAATATTTAATGACACCTCCTTTTTTGGTAGCCCCTATCCTAGGGAAACCATTGATACTTTATACCATGGCCTTAGACGACTCTCTTGGAGCCATCTTAGCCCAAGTCCATGATGAGGGTAAAGAAAATGCACTCTACTATTTGAGTCACCGCCTAATACCGACTGACATAAGATATCTAGCTATCGAGAAGCATTGTCTAGCGCTAATGTTTGCCGCCCAAAAATTTAGACATTACATGCTTTCTCATAAGATCATCCTAACCTATTGCAATATTAGATGACCTAACCAACACTCTCCAGACGTCTAACAAGATGGTCAATGATCTTATTGCAATTTGATATAACTTTTGTTCTCCTCCGTGCTAGCAAGGGACAGATTTTAGCAGACATTCTCGCTGCACACCCACTGCCAGCTGGGTCCCCCATCAACGACAAACTACAAGATGAGCAGATACTACAAATGGAATTCTCTAGTGCACAACACTAGGAAATGTACTTTGATGGTGGTTCATCAGCTAGAAAAGAAAAAGGATCAGACACAGTTATACCCGGCAAAGCAGGTATTGGTTTGATCTTTATCACACCAGATAAGGGTATGCTCCGGTTCTCATACCACCTAACAGAGTTGTGCACCAATAATGAAGCAAAATATGAAGTTCTAATAACCGGATTGGAATTGAAAATCTCAATGGATATAACAAGCATTGCCATCTATGGAGACTCTCAGCTCGTCATCCAGCAAGTCGTCAGACAATACAAAATTTTGAAACCATGGCTAGTAGAATACCATCAGTACACAATGAAGCTACTGGAGCAAATCCCCAATGCGAGTTTCTATCGGATTCCTTGGGGAGATAATTCCGACGTAGACGCTCTAGCAAAACTTGCTAAAGAATTGGCTTGTCCCCGAAGGATTCCATTGAAATCACAGTACAAAGAAGATAATTTTTGTCTTGAATCAACCTCGAAACTCTACACAAGCTCGAAAAATAAGAAGCAATAAATGCAATTGTTAATATAAATGAAGATTGGTGCAAGCCATTAATAGAATGTTTGTATACTGGAAAGCTACCAGAGGACATGTCTGAGGCACATCACATTACAAAAAGGGCTATGTCATATACCTTAGTTGGTGATGTCCTCTACATAAGATCATTCGACCAGATGTCGCTATGATGTTTGAGTAGAGCCGAGACACAAAATATTGTTAAGGAAGTATTGCCGGATTGTGATGAAACTGAAAATCAAAAGACTCGGATATTATTAGCTGGCAATGATGTCCAATTGCATGGATACAGCTAGAAGATGTCACCAGTGCTAGGTGCATGGGGTGGACTTACACCAACCTCCAAATGTGCTACACCCAATCGTTAACTTGTGGCCATTCGAGTGTTGGGGCACCGACATAATAGGTCTGATAGACCCTCCATTCTCCAAAGGACACAAATTTATACTTGCCACTACAGATTACTTCTTCAAATGAGTGGAGGTAGTATTGTTACGAGAGGATACGGCACAACACGTCCTTCAATTCTTCAAAAGCCAAATCTTCTACCATTTCGGAGTACCATGAAGAGTAATTTCTGATAATGGAACAGCTTTTCAAAGCACAAAAAATTAATAATCTTGTCAAAAGACACATGATAGATTAGAAATACTCTACAATTTACTATGCTAGGGCAAATGATCTGGTTGAAGCCTTCAACAAGACATTGGTACAAATTTAAAGTAAACACTGGATGAAAACAAAAGAGATTGGAAAACAAACTGTTATAAGCTTTATGAGCTTATGAGATAAAGTTCAGGACTCCCACTTAGTGTACACCCTACATACTCGTGTACAGGTCCGAGGCCGTGCTACCGTTAGAAATTTAGATGCCGTCTCCTAGAGACGTTGTTGCCAACCAACTCATAACAGAAGAAAGTGCAAAACTCAGACTTGAAGAACTTGAGAGTCTTGAGGAAAAATGACTTGAAGCACAAAAACACTTGGAACTTTACCAGGCAAAGATGGTACAAGCTCATGACAAATTGGTCCACCTAAGGACATTTAAAGTTGGGGACCTCGTACTCTTGCTCAAAAGGCCTATTCTTGCATGTCGATAGGTAGAAAATTTGAGTCAACTTGAGAGAGACCATTTGTTGTTGAAAGGTTTATGCAAGAGGAGCCTACGAGTTAGTAGATTTTCAGGGTGAAAGACTCATGCTACCAATCAACGGACGATGCCTAAAGACATACTATGCAACCTGACAATTCTTGCAATCGCTTAATTTGAAATTTTAAAATTTGGATTGTTTTGGGGTTATCTATGTGGCCAAATGCTTGTGACCGGGTCCAAATTTTTTTTTAAAAAGATTCACCTCAACATAATGAAAATTTTTTAAAATTACACACTTCAATTTTCTCTTTTTAAACTTAATATCTTGCATACACAAATCAATGACTTCTTCACCAAAATAAACTAAAATTTCTTTTAATAAATACTTTATTTTGTTCTTGTTCACACTAAGTTTCAGCTCACTGACATTTTTCGCGTCGTCTACAGAGAAATGTCAGGCTAGAGGCTGATGTTTGCCTTTAAAGATGGTTGGAACCTTGCACTCAACAAAGAAATGGCGCCGCAAGGCGGTACCATAGACTTTGACATGGAATTTAATCAAGTCGACATGGATTATGAGGGGCCTCTCATGGATGTCGTCAGCCAATAGGAAAAGGAAGGGCTGGCCTCACTGCTAAGGTTGACCACCAAAGACAATTCATCACTGAAGGGAAAGAATGTGATGGTACAACAAGACCCGATGGAGGGGCCCAACCGCCTACCATCCATGATAGCTACGCCACTTGGGGGCCTAGTCGCTGCCATTAATGAAAGACTACCGGATGCTCCACTACAAAGAACTCAGTGTAGAAATGTTAGTCGCCAAAAGTAGAGGGCTTTCTTACAAGAAGAAAGAATACGCCAAAAAGAGGCAGAGAATTTACGTACCCCTATTCCTGAAGGGAACATTCATTATCCAGGCATAAGAGAAACCTCTTCTAGCTTGCCTACTATAGATGGGAGTCTAGGTGTGTTATAGAGCTAGAAATACCATCAACTTCAGATGTTCTTTACACGGGTTGCCCGATCTGCAATGCCGAAATACCTGCACGAGCGTCAGCTATAGGGGCATTCATTGAATGCCCTGACTGTAATGTCCTACACCTACACACTACAACACCTTAGAGGAGTATGCATCTACCGATGACGGGTCTCAGACTGCTGATTGCCCGATGGGGGAGTCATAGGTCCTACTGGGAACAAATCAATATGTCCCGTGAACTCCAGAGCCATATGTCCCTTTGGATGTCGAGTCACACTTTCCGTTGGCACAAGAATCAGCATAAGCTTGGGTTCCCACCATTAAAATGAGGAAACATCCTTGATAGCCACAGATCATAAGTACGGCAGAATGCTATAGAATAAGCAAAGTAAGCAAAAGGGACTTTGAATTCTATGAAGAAGTGTAAGGGAGGTTCATCAACATATTAGAGGGATTGGAATTATACACCAGAGTCTTCTCAAAAAGTGATGAACGAAACATTCTCAACTGCATTTTGACCTAAGAAATAGAGGTCGAGTAGGCCTGCTTATGTAAAGAACCTATTCCGAGCCAAGAAAGTGGATGCGAGGAAAGGGTAGGATCACCATGAAGTGCAGCTGCTGCTACAACTTTACCAACAATAGACAAGGAAATCCTCCTGGGATTCTCAGACACGATCAGGTAGATCCACTACCTCCAATGATAAAATGGATGATTAAAAGAATGGTCTGATGGAGTATACTACCAGTTAACTGTATTCCTAACAGCTACATGATCAACATATACGATGAAGGAGACTGCATACCTCCGCACATTGATCATCATGGCTTTGTGAGACCTTTCTGCACGATCTCATTCATGAGCAAAATCAACATTATATTTGAAAAAGAAATAGATATTGTCGGCCCTAGTGAATTTAGAGGGTCCGTAGAAATTCCACTACCTATTGGTTCAGTGCTAGTCCTTAAAGGGACCGGAATAGACGTCCCTAAGCACTGTATTCCAAGGGTGCGACACCATAGGGTGTCTGTAACCTTTCGACGAATGGATTACAACAAAATGTCATATAGATTTCAATCAGATCCAGAGTTGGAAGAATTACTACCATATGAGCTATGAGAGGGTTGCATCTCTAAGTACATGCGAAGGGAACTCTTGTCCTGGAGTGTGGCTTAGAAGGTCTGCTCGATCAGGAGCTTGCCTCACTAGTGAAAAACATTCAGAGGATTCCTTTCTATTTTACTGCATTTTGTTATAGCAGATATGATATGTATCAGACATGCTCAGCCTATGATATGTACATGGCATGGAACATTTGTGGATGTACTTTGATGCAGTTAGAATATTACACTTTTTTAGGCTTTGGCCTACATTCAATATGTAACATTTATTGGAATAGATTAATGAAGTTTCTTTCAGAAATTTATCTTTTTGTCAATTACCTTTTTTTGCGATGGATAAAAGCCACAGACCATACGTTGGTTTGATATTATAAAGAACAAAGAACAAAACAACAAAACAAAAAAAGTTTTAAATAAAAATAACAAACAAGCAAACAACAAAATAACTCTCTTTTGAAAAATCAACCAACTAAAATTAAATTTTGAAAATATATTTTGAAAATTAAACATGATAAAAATAACAAGAAAAGAAACAAATCTGTTGAGTCGATTCTCTCGATTTTGAGGTCTCCTACTCTTTGCTCGCGCAGCACGACTATCCTTGTCTACATTAACTCTTCACATCATTGTGAAATTTCACATTCTACACAAAATTTTGCACATTTTCCTCACCAATGTCAATCTTTTCACATAACACATGTCCACCAACTCTCATTTTGTAATCAGTCCTTAACTTCCGATTCCTCTCTTTTTTTTTCGAGGTTGGTCGTTAACTTTCGACTCTCTTTTGAGAATTATCACTAACTTTCAATTCTCAATTTAGAATCAGTCCTTAACTTCTGATTCCTTTCTTTTTTTCGAGGTCAGTCCTTTACTTTCGACTCTCTTTTGAGATTGATCATTAACTTTCAATTATCATTTTACAATCAATCCTTAACTTCTGATTCACTTCCTTTTAGGAAATTCCTTAACTTCTGATTCTCTTTTGAGATTGATCATTAAAATTCAATTCTCGTTTTAGAATCATCCCTAACTTCTGATTCACTTCCTTCGAGGTTGGTCCTTAACTTCTGACTCTCTTTTAAGATTGATCATTAACTTCCAATTCTCATTTTAGAATCAGTCCTTAACTTCTGATTCCTCTCTTTTTTTCGAGGTCGGTCCTTAACTTCTCACTCTCTTTTGCGATTGATCATTAACTTTCAATTCTCATTTTAGAATCAGTCCCTAACTTTTGATTCACTTCTTTTGAGGCTGGTCCTTAACTTCCGACTCTCTTTTGAGATTGATCATTAACTTTCAATTCTCATTTTAGAATCAGTCCCTAACTTTTGATTCACTTTCTTCGAGGTTGGTCCTTAACTTCCGACTCTCTTTTGAGATTGATGATTAAATTTCAATTCTCATTTTAGAATCAACCCCTAACTTCTAATTCACTTCTTTTGAGGTCGATCCTTAACTTCTGACTCTCTTTTGAGATTGATTATAAACTTTCAATTCTCATTTTGGAATTAGTCCCTAACTTCTGATTCCTCTCCTTTTTTTGAGGTCGGTCCTTAATTTCTGACTTTCTCTTGAGATTGATCCTTAACTTTCAATTCTTAATTTGGAATCAGTCCCTAACTTCTGATTCCTCTCTTTTTCTCGAGTTCGGTCCTTAACTTCTAACCTCTCTTGAGATTGATCCTTAGCTTTCAATTCTAATTTTGGAATCAGTACTTAACTTTTGATTCATCTCCTTTTTTTAAGGTCGGTCGTTAACTTCCGACTCTCTCTTGAGATTGATCCTTAACTTTCATTTCTCAATTTGGAATCAGTCCTTAACTTCTGATTCCTCTCTTTTCGAGGTCGGTCCTTAACTTTCGACCCTCTTTTGAAATTAATACCTAAACTTCAAGTCCCACCTCAGGGTCAACATTTACATACTAATTCCCATCCTGTATAAATACTTGAAACTTGATAACTCAAAGCCATTCTCCAGTCCCTAGCGAGAGTTCTTACTTCTTAACCTTCATCAAATATTCATATGCTAATTCCCCAATGGAAACAAATAGCACACATAATTCTATACATCCTTCTAGGTCTGTTGACTTAGAAGTTTGTGTTGGCTTTTTTGGTTTCGTTGGTCAATGCCAACACGCGTGATGGGCTTGCCCAACACACCACACCTATTGGAGGTCCATTTGTTGACCTCAATGTTGGTTGAGGTTTAGTTTTTCCTCTTTAGTTGCCTAGGGTCTAGCCATAGGACTTTCCTATTGACTATTCCTAGAAAACTAGAAGAGGAACCCTCACCATTAGAAATTTTACCCTCTTCTTTACTCAACTTGAAGCTCTACATATTGGTCCTAACCTCTAGCACTTAGTAGGTAGGGTCATTATGGGGGAGCTCAACATGAGTTCCCATAAGACTGCTTGCCCTTAGGGTTAACTCTGGGTGTTGGTCTAGAGCTAAGGCACTCACTGCACTCACCTCACTCACAATCACTCACAAATACAAACCCAAAATTTCTTGACTTTGATCCATTGATTCTTTGGGAGACACCATTGGCCCTAAGCCCATTGGTGAAACCTAAACTCTGGGTGTTTTTGGCCCTAAGCCCTAAACTCTGGGTGTTGATTCTTTGGGTGTTGGTCTTGAGATTGGTCCACTAAACCCATTGGCCCTAAGCCAGGGTTTAGCTAAGACCAGTACATTGAGGACACCAATGGGGTTTCCATTAGTTTATGGCTTATTTATGGTGGTTGGCTCCCTAATTCTACCAAAAATACTCAACTTAACATTTTCCCACTAAACTCACCCAAATTACCTAAGTACCCTTGAAACCCTAAATTTGACAAAAATTCCTAAATTTACCCAAAATACCCAAATTTATCCAAAAATCATTTCAAACCTTTTGAAAATATCCAAATTACCCAAAATCACCTAAAAATTGCCAAATTACCAAAATGCCCCTCCTTAGGCCAAAATTTCAAAAAAACCAAAAAATCCCAAAAAAATCCCAAAACCTTCAAAATATTCCCATTTTTATTTTTCTTAACTACCACGTGACTCAATTTGACCATTTTGACCAATACCCCCGAATTGACTATAAAGGCCCAATTTCCCCAAATTCACCACAAATGTCCATCAAATTGGTCCCAATTTCCCCCAATTTCAATTCTAAACTCAAATTCACCATCCATATGACAAATCTAAACCAAACACAAGCTTAATTGGTCCATGCTTTGAGCCCAATTTTGATCTAAGTCAAAACCCCAATTTGGCCTTATGACTTGAACCCCATGGCCTACTCCATTGGCCTCAATTTGAATCCTAAACTCTTCATAACATTCCTACACATTAAAATTGACCTTCAATTAGCCTTAGTGAAACCTCTATTATATTTAATTTTGACCTAAGTCCAAAAAATCCCAAATTGGCCTTGTCCCAAAATTCCACCAAATTAATTGCCTTAGCCCCAAAGTTTTCGCTCAATTCTTTCATGAAAAATCTTCATAACATCTCCCTTGATCATTTGGACCATTCAATTGAGATAAATTCCAAGTCTAGCTCAACCTAAGTCCAAGTCTAGTCCAACATGCCCAAACTGGCCAAAATTCCAAAATCCCTCAAATTGAACCCCCAATTGAACTCAAAATTACTTCAATCCTTCACAAAAAATGTTCATTACAACCAATTGGGCACAAGGTCATGGCTAGCCTAGCCCAAACCCAAGCTTCAGTCAAATTGACCTATTGATCCCGAATTTTTTGTATGTAAGGATTTATGAAGTTGACACCACTACAACGCCAAAAACTTGATTCTTATATGAAAAGTAGTGTAATATATATCACTAATTTTGAATGTTGAGATTTTAACAAAAATAATTTAATTAACTATTAACAAAAATGGAAATGAAACTTTTAAATATTAAATACTAATCTAAGAATTATGTTTAGGTAATGAAGATTTATTATGTGAAAAAGTATCCTTCCTACTACAATGAAATTTTGGGGAAATGAGATGAGATAAATGTTTTTAATATGGATTGTGCCAAATAGGAGCAATTTTAATTCTCTACCCTCATACATTGCATAGAAAATCATTGGCTAATCTTAGGTTTAGTCTCTAAATTCGTGGCTAGGCTAGGGAGATACCGACTCCCACTCCAGAGCTCCCACTTTCCTTCACCTGAGAGTTTTTAAACACTAAGACCAAATTGGGGATTTTAGTCTATCACCCTAAAGATTCTCCAATTTTACACCTAACAAAAAATATTTCCCTATTTATTTGCACTTAATTTAATAAAAGAATTTCTCCTTCATGAAATCACATGTGATCTTCACTCTGTTGTAGAACTCATACACCATTTCCTTGATCATATGTTTCACAACATATTTAAATAAATCAATTGGCTATACTGAAAAGTAAATTAAGTTTGGAGTTAAAAAATCATAACAATTTATTTTATATTTTAATTATTGCACATTCATTTTATCTATTCATTTCACCATATCTTAGAGTCGGGGGAAAGATAGGGGAACTACTCAGACTTCATGAGAAAGATACGACAAAACACAAATTTCATATATAAAATAAATTTCATACAACACTAAACAAACAAACAAACTTATCTGGAACTTTTTCTCAAAGCAAATCCTTTGTAGCATTTCCTTAGAAATGCGAGAAAAAGAATTCTCTCACTTTTTTCCTTCTCCAACACTCTTATGGAAAGTTTCACACTAAATCTCACTACAAAAACTCTAAACTATGAAAGCAAAATCACTAATTGACTCCAATATGATAGTGGAATGGAATGATGTGGAGCAAAAAATGAACGTAAAGGAGTGAAAAACGTAGGGGGGTTCATTTTCTGATGAAATTTGGCCCCAAATAGAGCCCAAGGTTGGTTCTCCAAGAGGTGACTCCAAAAACTCTTCAAAAAATCACCCAAATATATTAAACCTTCTAGAAACAGGGTCTGCACCGCTTTTGGCGTAGTTGGCGCTGGTCTGGCATCGTAGGTGCTGAGCATTTCTTCAAAAACTTAATTTTGACTCTAAATAACATCCTTTTTTGCTTTCTTTTTGTTTTGATCCCTAAAAATCAACAACCTGCAAGAAAACATCAAAATACCTTCCATTAAAGTGCAATATTACCAAAAATAAGTATAAAATATGGGTCTAAAAATGCATATATTTTCGGTGTCTCAAAATCGTCCCCAACTTACATGTTACTTGTCCTCAAGTAACTTCTCTACTAATAAAAAATATGACTTATGGTAAAGAATTTAACTTTTAGACTTCCATATTTTAGTTCTCTAAATATAATAGTTTTACTTAAGAAAAATTCAAAATAACTCCAGTTAATACTAAAGGTGTAAGGATATTCAGTAATTAAGTCTAAGGTTTCTCATCCTCTATTTTTTCAAGAAAAATTACAATTTGTTATATTAAAGTTACTTAGGAAATTCATATAAAAAAAAACTTCATAAAACTTTATTAGTAATTAAGTTAACATTCAAATAAAAAGTTTAGAAAATGATGTACTTCATAAAACTTTATTAATAATTAAGTTAACATTAAAATAAAAAGTTTAGAAAATGTGTCACCAAACTTTTTCCTTAAGTTGATTCAAGTGAAGCCAATTTTTAATTAGGCATCTCCTCAAGCTTCTCGTCACAACTTTTCTTTTTCTTTTTTTCTTTTTCTTTTCTTTTCATTTTCTGAGTATGACTATATCTGGATAGCCTTTAGTGATTTTGAACTTCACTATCCTCTTCTTAAAGTTAAAAACTTTTTACATTTCTTCACTTAACAAATTTATATTAACTTAAAGATTTCATAAAGTTTAATTCTTTTCTTTTCACATGAACCTCTTTAAGATTTTTAATAGTTCAAAAATACAAATTTCTTTTACTCAAAATAGAAAACATAGTTTTCTCTCTTTTACCAAATATATTAGCCCCTAGAATTAAGCTTTATTATTAAAAATATTTACTTAAATTTACAATATATTTAGAAACAAATATAGTTATCCAAAGTTAACTCATAATACCAAAGGTCATGTTGAATTTAAAATTTTGAAAATATAGTTAAGTGAGGAAAAATAAAATTAAGTTATTTTCTAANGGCTCTCGGTTAAGGCTATCGGGGACGATGAACGGATGCCGTCCATCTTCGCGTGTATCGAATGGACGGCAGAGATCAAGCCGAATGATCTTCTGAAGCGATACGACGTGACGCGTGGCAGCTGACTCAGAAGGCGGCGTCAAATAGGAGCGCGTCGCGTGGCTTTTCAACGGATCTGAGGATCCAGTCAGCCCGCGGTTTGAATAAGTAAATAGGGTATTTAAAAAAATTCAGAAAATAGCTATTAAACTTCAAAAATTCATATCTCTGTGTAGAAAATTCATAAAAATAAAATAAAAATACCTTATTGCTCAGTGAACAGAGGAGATTCATGTGGAATTATTTTCACATTAATTAGGGTTAGGGGTTTTTCAATTCTCCATTCATAAGAAATTATACCTTAACTCCAAATTTTTATATGTTGTAGCCTCTGTCTAGGTGAACAATTTGAGTATTTTTTCAAAGACATAAATTGTAGCCTCTGTCTAGGTGAATAATTTGAACATTTTTCCAAAGACATAGGAGATCCCTAGATTTAAGCATTTTTCCAAAGACATAGGAGATCTCTAGACAGAGATCTTAATTTTCTAAGTTCTAAAGCATTTTTCCAAAGACATAGGAGATCTTTAGACATAGATCTTAATTTTCTAAGTTTTGATTAAGCATTTTTCCAAAGACATAGGAGATCTCTAGACACAGATCTTAATTTTCTAAGTTTTGATGCACCCGCACCTTGACCTCAAATTTTTATATGTTGTAGCCTCTGTCTAGGTGCACAATTTGAGCATTTTTTAAAGACATAGGAGATCTCTAGACAGAGATCTTAATTTTCTAAGTTTTTATGCATTTTCTGTTTAAATAATTATATAAAATTGCATGTGCTTTAGAAAATTCTACAAATATTCATGTGAGTTCCCTCTGGTCAGAGTAGTCTTAGGAAATAATTTTATAATTTTTAAAAATCAAAATGTCATTAATTTAAGCAAACCCTAATTTTCTAAAAATATTTAATTTGGAGAGTATAAAGATCAAATTTATTTGATTTTTGTTCTTCACTGTGACTTATAAGTCAGAGAATTCACCATAAAAATTTTAAAAGATTTTGAAATTATTTTATATTTTTAATTGATTTTTAAAGATCATTATTAAAATTAATATTTAAATGATTTTTAAAAA
>JXCR01126159.1:75990-90006 GCA_002079205.1 Phalaenopsis hybrid cultivar | reverse complement strand
TAGTTTATTTGATCGAGTCTCACCTTCAATTCTTGTGTTCATCCTTCGGGATAGATACATGATCTGAGGTAAACACTCTTTCATTTAAACTATGAAAATTATGAGGTCAATTTGACTTCATCTTTTTCAAAACTAAAATTTTTAACGTCCTTCCGAAGCGGGCAACGAGATTTCAATTTCGATGACCGACAGCTTCTTACGGGCAAACTTCATACCAAAAATAGTGCCGACAGCAACGTAAACCCATCACATATCCTTTAGGCCTTTTGGTACAACCCTGTTGTGCAATTATAAGTCCTAACACTTTAGGATTCCGAGGTTACTGTACGGTATAGTGTAAATCTTCCTATCTTTTTAGGCTATTTGCATGATCAAATATTGTGCGAATATAAGTCTTGAATTCTAAATAAATTGCAGGATTAAATATTAAACAACATCACTTCAAAAATACAAAGCAGAACAATAGGATAGTTGGGATATCCCCGAGGTTTCTCCTAGATCTTTCATGACTGATATTATTCATTCCTTTAAATCCTTAAAATAAGTGTTCTTATTTTAAACTATTCCCATTTGATTTTCTCATGTCTGATCTTGAAAACCTAAACTTTGAAATCATGAAGGCAAATCCACTGATCTTAATCGAGAGTTTTCTTAAATGACCCGTCATTTAATATGTAATTAACTATAGGGGTTTGCCTCTATATGGAACTTTGAAACTAGGTAAATACACCTTATCTAATCCTCATATTAGGTGGGGGAACTTGTTGACCTCATATAAAATATTTCGCAGACCAAACGGATGTCAGAAATTCTTTAGTTTGGTGATTGAGTTCCTATTACAAGTGATATGTTTATTCTTTGGGATAAATGTATTACTCGTGGTATTGAACTCCGTCATCCAAAATATTCAAAAAGTGAGACTCGTTTGGTCTCACTTATTTTTAAATCAAAATGTTACTTTCAAAAATCATATTCATATCAAAATTATTTTCATATTTTCCTATATTTTTCAAAACTAAAATTAAAACGGTCGACAGTCCCGCGGGAGTAATGGGGGAGTACTATGAGGGCTACTGTGGGAGTACTGCGGGAGTTTATTTTGAGTATGATCGGAGAAGGAAGGCGGGATAAATTTTGTGTAAGGCGGGAAATATCACGAGAGTACTTACAGGGTACCACGAGAGTTCAACGAGGGTTTGAGTTGGGGAAACGGCGGTATAGACAAAAAAGAAGAATGGCCCAAATTCGCGGAAGCCTAATAGATTAGAAGGCGAGTTAGTCGAACGGGCGGGTCGGACATTAAATTTTTGGATTTTTTTAATTAATTATTAGTGCGGGACCTGTCATTATACATGACATAATTCATTCGACTCCGGAAGTTACACTACGTTCGGAGTCCAAACTGAAAAGTTTCTCTTATGAGTGGATATATCATCATATGTGGCATATCGATGCCACTTAAAAAATATTAAAGTGGAATGGCCCGTAGTGAAACTGTGAATGTTATTTGGAGGGTTATTGAGATGTTATTAGGGGTTATTAGGGTATTAATTTCAATAACGTTGCAATAACTAATCAATAATCTCCCAATAATCCCCCAATAACTTCTGTGATTCCACTCCAATAATCCCTGCAATAATCTTAGCAACAACCTAGCAATAACCCCCTAATAAACTCTACGACAATAACCCATACAATAACACCCCAATAACCTCAGTGGTTCCACTTCAATAACCCCCTAAATGAACCCCATCAAAAACCCCCCAATAACTCCCTCATGACATCTATAGTTTCACTTCAACAACCCCACAATAAACTCCGTGATTTAGCACACATGGTGACATATTACTGGAACTCTGCATGCAAAACTGCGTCTGGAGTATGGATGTAAAATTTTCTCGTGTGAATGGGGGAATCCTTATAAGGTTGTGAGGGTTGCGTGGGTTTGTAAAGGCATCTCCTTTTTTGTATTATTTTATTATTATTATTACCCTTTTTTATTTTATTTACTATTTAATAGTGTTGATTTGCACGTTATTGGCTCGTGCATGAAACAATATCAATGGGTGTGTTCTTCCTACATAAATTTGACGTTCCAGACCTGCTCACATAGTTCGTTTCGTCATCCAAGGTCATATGGACAAGTTTGTTGACGATCGAGCCAATTTAAGTCATTTTCACGGGTAGCATGGTGAATAATATTTGTCGATTCAATCGTAGTTGTCTGACAAGCCAAATTTTGACTGATCCTCTCCTGAGCGATGACCAAAGTCGAGTGGAACGCTCTCAACGACGAGTTGCTCAACTCGTGCCAAAAGAGTCTAGTTCGTGTTGTGAGGGCTTTCTTTTTATTTAAGTTTGATTTTGTTTAATGGATTGCATGTGTAAATTGTGTGTTACATATATGTACGTGATGTACCTTTATGTGGTGTTTATATGTTTTATGTGAATTATGGTATGTCAAATATTGGAAGCTCTTAAGTCCAAATGGTCTTCCTATGCAAAAATTTTTCTATGCAGACTCCTGACGTAGCTCTACGTGCGGCGTCGGGTATTCATGAGTTATTTTCAGGTTATTTTTGGGTTATTTTCAATAATCCCGAAATAACCCAGAAATAACCCGCGGTCTTTATTTTTAGGTTATTTCAGGATTATTAAAAAAAAACCCAGAAATAACCTGAAAATAACTCAAGAATAACCTGCACCTCACGTAGAGGTATGTTAGGTGTCCGGACAGAAAATACACGCCTTCCTATGACATTCTCAATCCCTGTAGGAAATCAACATGAATTTCAATATGTTGGTTCCGATCAAGTCAAGTAAACACTAAGGATTTGAACCCACATATATGAGACTATAAGGAGTCAAGAGGTGGCTTGATTTTGTATGGTATGGTTCCCAACACTAGTCCTCCAGGAGAGTCAACAAAGAAGCTTTATGAATAGATCTTAGGCTCTATAAAAGGAAACATGCCTCGCAAAAATGAGATCAACATGTGTATTTTTTTCTTCTTTCTTTATTCCCTCTTTCTTTCCTTCCACGGATCCCAAAATTGTTAACTATGCCTCCAAGAAGGAATATGCTCGAGCCTACCTCAGAGGAGATAAGGCAAGAACTCTATCACCTCTAATAAAGTCTTATGGATATTAAATAAAAAATCTAGTGGGAAGTTACCCTTAACCATGATTTGGAAGGTCAAATAGAAAAATAGCTAAATATGAAGATTAGGCGTGAAACATAGCACTAGTTCCTACTAACTTACTACCGTCAAAAGTTGCAGACTCTAGCTTTCGAAGAGGAGAGAC
Organism: Phalaenopsis hybrid cultivar; assembly: GCA_002079205.1. Lineage (NCBI taxonomy): Eukaryota > Viridiplantae > Streptophyta > Magnoliopsida > Asparagales > Orchidaceae > Phalaenopsis > Phalaenopsis hybrid cultivar. The sequence continues at coordinate 86,701 of JXCR01126159.1, read as the reverse complement.
TGTATCACTAAGAGAACCCCCATGCTACTATCTGTCAAAACCAATATGCAAGTCTGTCATAATCGGAAAATATTAGTTCCATAGATTCAGACATGTGGAAGTAGAATGTACAGTCAAGGGTGTGATCTATTTCACAGAGCACGGTGTTGTTGAAACTTTGGGTAAGGACATCGCAGACACTGAAGAACAATTTAAAAAAGAATTTCTATCCAATGATGTATTCCCCCAGGGAACTCCCTTATTTGTGGATACATCTGATGTCTTTTCTCCATGTAATCAAAAGGAACATGCGACTTTTGATGAGATTGTGATTCCTACTCTCCTAAAAGATGGAGAACTTGTTTTTGAGACATACATTGGTCATACAAATTAGAAGATGTCAAAATTTAAAATTTTAGTGGATGGTCTTAGTAACAATCAATTGATAAAATCACAAATGATAACACTTCCAGGCCTCACTCCAAATGTTCTACATGAAGAGATGAAAGGCTAGGATGAAGTTTTTGTCATTGGAATGAAGTAGAGACGCCAGTTCTTAAAAACTTTAATAGTCAGAGAGAAGACCAAGAAGATAATAAGAATCACCTATCAACCAAACTTTTACAAACCCTTAAACCCGTAGTGAGCCAAATTTTCATAGATGAGAAGCATATGAGATATTTACTTGTTCAAAATTTGTCCTGGGAGAACATACGTCGATGTGTACCTTCAATTCATATTATACTAAAATAGAACAAATCAATAAGGAGGTATGCTCGCATGTGAGAAGAGATCCTCAGATGCTTTGGGAGCCAGTGCAATTGTCAGTGGGATCCAGAAATGACCATAAATAACCAGAAGCTTTGACAAACGAACTCAAAGCTCTTCCAACCCTGAGAGACTAACACGGGGCTTAGGGGAGGATTGGTAGATCCTCAAAGGAAGGGTAAGTCGCCCCTTCCTTCCCCTTCTTCCTTTTCTCCTTCCTTCCTCCCCTTTCATTCCTCCCCTTTTCTTCCCCACCTTTCCTTTTTGTCCCCCTCACCATTCCTTCCTAAGCACATTTCTATTTTAAATCATTACCTAAAACCTGAAATTCTAATTTTATTTTCCTTCTTTATTTCAAAACTCTTTGCTAAAATCTATTTTTTTATTCTCCTTGAACTTTAAAAGCCATTCCTCAAATTTGAAATCTCTTTTTACTCTCCTTAATTATTTTAAAAGTCTTTCTAAAAATCTGAAATCCTTTTTATTCTCTTTTATTATTTTGAAAGCTTTTCTAAAATCTAAAATCCTTCCTAAAATAGGTCGAGATTCTTTATAAATAGAAGCTGATGTGCTTAGAGTTAGCGTCTTATTTTTTATATCTAAAATCAGTTTTTAGCCTTGGAATTTTGCCTTCAAGGGCTATATTCGACGTATCGGTAGTGCTTCAAATGCTCCTTGTCTGACATGGTGATAGTCTTCACGGGTCCCGGTGGTGCTCTAACCTTAGCTCGACCCCCAATGAGATATGTATCTATCCTTCAACCCTTCATATTGTTGTCCACCCGCTTCCCAAACCTATAACAGTCTAAACACACCTCTTCTCCATCAATCGTCGGTAGTTTTCCTCCCTCCATCCTGCTGCCAGCCTTCTCCCAGTAAGGTCGCAACTCCCCATACTCCATCCTAACACTCAGTTCCTCCCAACATTCACCCTACCTTTTTATTCAGGCCTTTACCATCATTGTCAGTGCTTCCTCGCTCGTTGCCTACCCTATAAATGTGTCAATGAGCCTTCCCCACTGCTGCCCCACCTTACCATCTTGCTACCACACCTTCCAACATACCTCCCAACAACCTAGCAAACCTTCCTGTCATCTTAGCATACTGCCTCCCTCCTCCAGTTCACCTTCCAACCCATGTCGGCTCCTTTGCTGCTCTCACTCGTTGTCCCCCAAGCCTTCAGATCCATTGAGCCAACCTCCACGGCCCTTGAAATACACTTTCAAGGTTTTGGCTTGTGACTTTTTATTTTTTGTCTTTTATTTCGTGTTTTGAAGAGTCGTTGTAATTTATTTCAAATTCAATAATAATATTTGTGTTTCTTTTATGGTCCAGGCTTTTTTCCTTTAGTATCAAGCACAGAATCACTTTGTGAGTTACATCATTATATTTTTCATCATTTATTAAAAAAATTAAAAATGTGTTAACCACATATCAACATGGAAAATAAAGATTTAAAAAATATATAAATTTATTAAAAGATGCATTAAACATGGAGAGCATCACTTGCCATTACATTCTTTTACTTAGTTATAAGAGCGGTGACTCCACCTAGTATAGCCAAATTATCTTGAAAAGTTTTCTTTGTGGATTCACATTAATTTATACTCAACAAAGACACTCCTATTAGCTTGAGAAGTTCTTTCCTAAAGATATCAATTATAGTAGGTATTACAACCACAATCTATTTACTCCTACTTCCATCAATCTCCTTTATCTTCTTAGGGAAGTAACAAAAGATGATTCTCCTATTTTTTGGGCTCTCTTTCTATCTCTTTAATTTAACATCTTGAAATGTTAGTCCCATAAATTTTCTTAGCCCAACATAGGAATGCAAGATAGAGGAAGTGTCAAGCCTAAGGGTGAAATTTTTGTGAAGGAGTCGAGAAATACCTATCTAATTCATTTGCATTAGATACAATAAAATGTTAAATCCTAAAGTATATTGTGATTAAATTGTTGACTTTAGCATGATTAAGTATTGTATTCACTATTTATTTCTATTATTATCATTATTATTCCTTNTTCTGCATATATCTTCATTGGTTGCTTCCCTTTGTCAATGGTTGCAACTGTCCCATATTTCTTTTCAAAGGCCTTAGTTACTTTTCACTTTTCAATAGAATCCATATTTTTAATATCTTCTTGAAGGCTACCAGCTTTCTTTAGTAGCTTCTCAAAGGTCTTGATTGTGAGTCCCTTGAGCATGAAAGCTACTGGTCCATGGATATCCAACNCGGGATTTCAATTCCGATGACCGACAGCTTCTTACGGGCAAACCCCACACCAAAAATAGTGCCGACAGCTATTTTTGATGTGATATTAAAAGTTGAGTGCGATGTGTGTAAATATGAAGTTTAGGTGTGAAATATGTAAATACATTAAAATTGTGTGCTATGCATGAAAATACCCTTTTTTTTTAATTTTATAATAACATTTGTGTTAGTTTGTTTTAAGAAAGCCCTACAAATTGATGTGTTTTGCATCAACAACAATGTTTGCTAGAAAATAAGATTAGTTTGATTTTATACAGTTGTCATTGTCCAATTTTGGCTTTTGAAATTTCATGTTCTATTCAATGTCTTATTATACTTTTGCTTTGAAGTACCTAAAATAGTTATTACTTACCATTTAGATTTTGCTTATAAATATTGCAGAGTAGATCAATATTTAACAAGAGCACTAGATATGAGCACCGGGGGAGTTATGAGGACGAGAGAATTCCTCATAGGAGGACAGCTCCAAAGTATTAATGCCCTCCATTTTTTTGTGGCATTTGCTACATACCACTCAATTCTTAAATATTTATATATCTAACACCTATACTTCACATTTTACATTTATATCACTCAAATCTTTCATATCATATAGAAAATATCATTGTTTTAGCTGTTAAAAAGTTAATTAAATATTTTCATGCATGGATAAGATGTCATATATGTATGTAAAACTTGAAGTTTAGGCGAATGTAAATACATAAGAATTGAGTGGTATGCATCCAAATGTTCCTTTTTTTGTTATAAAGTTAATATGCATTTAAGTGATTTATTTATTGACATCATACTTAATCTTTATGGCTCCATTAATGTTTTATTTAGATGACCTATGAACAAATCTCCATAAAAGGAATCAATAGACGATGATATTGATGAATTTTCTCAGTAAGTTCCTTTGAATGCTGCATATACTTTCATAATAATTTGATTTATTTGTTCATTTCACCTAATTTTTCGTTAGGTTGAGGAAAAAAGTACGTCATGTTTCTCTTAGAGAACATGCTTCTCTGCCAAGACCATTACCAATGGATTTCGTTGTGCGTCCGCCATCAAATGTAAATTGGGAAGAAGTAAGCGCACCAGCTATTAGAGCAGCTATGAGAGCTATGAAAGATCAGATGTATCGAAAGGTTCATTTCTTTGCTTCTAACATACATTTTAGAATCTCAATCTTTTGACTAAATTATTTTACTCTTTAAAGTTACAAAATGCTAATTTTTTAAAAAAAATTTAAGTGTTAGACTATTAAGACGAATTAATTAACTGAATTAAGTTATTATAATTTTGAAATCTTAATATTGATATCATTGTTTATTGCCTTACTTTTATGAAGCTTTATAATTAAACCTGCTTTCTATTTCACTTATTATAACTAGGGATTATGAAGATTTTCTAATATTCTTGTTCTANGGGATTTCAATTCCGATGACCGACAGCTTCTTACGGGCAAACCCCACACCAAAAATAGTGCCGACACTCATTCCGGGCATAAGTATCTACCTTTCTTCAAGATATTGAACGGTGCTAAGAACGCTGGTTTTCTGTGGACATATGACTCTCAAGCTGTTTTTGAGCAACTCAAGGCATATTTGGCTTCCCCGCCCTTCCTCTCAAAGCACGTCCAAGGGGAGATGTTATAAATCTACTTGGCTATTTCACCTCATGCGATAAGCTCGGTCCAAGTCAGAGTGGAAAACTCGGTTGAAAAGCCAATCTACTATGTCAGCAATGTTCTCTCTTATACCGAAAGCTGCTAAGCAATGACGGACAAGAGTGCATTGGTGTTGGTATTCTAGGTAAGGAAACTTCGTCCATATTTCAAGGCCTACACTATCGACGTCTATCCACAACTCCCTTTGAAGGCTATCCTGCAAAAACCAAAAGCGTTATGAAGATTAGTTAAATGGTTCATAGAAATGGGAGAATTTGACATCCATTTTTCATGACTAAACAACATTTCGAAAGTGTCGGCCAACTTTTTATTGGAGTGCATAGTGCCTACTTCTGATGAGCCACTTATTTCTCCTCCAATATCACCTCGGTGGACACTGTACATAGATAAAGCATCTGGAATTCTGGAGCTGGTGCTGAAATACTAATCATCTCTCTAAAGTGGGACCTATTAGAGTAAGAGCTCCGCTTGAAATTTTCAGCAACCAATAATATCGTGAGTATGAAGCCCTTATCGTCGGATTAAAACTCACCATCGACTATGAAGTATGTAATATGATCATCTACACTAATTCACAGCTCGTTGCATCCCAAGTAAAGAGGGAATTTGACACCCATAACTTACCATTGGTACAATAACTTAATCTAGTGAAAACTATTGTTGTTTGGATCGAAACGTACCAACTCTTTCACATACATAGGAAGTAGAACACCCTAGTCAATGTCCTCCCTAAGTTCTTTACTTCAACACTTGGAGATCTCTATAAAAGAAGGTGCATCGAGGAGATACATTTTCCTAGCATTCAAGGCCTTTGGGTGATACTGCCTACAGATGACCCAAAAGAGCCATCTTGGATGAACCCCATCATCTCCTTCCTCCAAGATGGAACATTACTTAATGATGCTACCATGTCAATTCTCCTCTATTGCATGGCAGCCAACTTCATTCTATTGGGCTTGAACTGTATAAAAAGACATTTATATGTTCATAGCTCAAGTGTCTCCCTCATCTGAAGCTGATTATGCTCTACGAGAAATTTATTCCCGAATATGTGGGGAGCATATCGAGTTAGAGCTCTTGCCCTTAAAATGATGAGACAATGTTTCTACCAACCCACGATCAAGCAAGACGAATTCGAATTTGTACATAAGTGTAAAGGTTGTCAATTACACTCTAATCATATGCATGCATCGCCAGTAAAATTCACATCATTTCTGAGTCATTGATCTTTCACCCAATGGAGGGTAGACATCATGAGACCGTTTTCAATACCTACTAGACAACAAAAATTCATCAACTAACTTGTCGACTACTTTATCAAGTGGTTTGAAGCGGAGCCGCACACTTAGATTACTGAAGCCAATGTCAAACAGTTTGTCTGGAAAAACTTTGTCTGTCTCTTTAGACTCTCCACGATGATTATTACTGATAATGAAATTCAATTTTTTGTAAAGGTCGTCACATTATTCTGCAAGGATTTTCACATCCAGCTGATGTACATTGTTGCGACTTTCTAAAATATATATCTTCATGCCATTCTGCAAGGATCTTCACAGCATTGATTGTTTGAATTTTATGAGTCAGTTTATGACAAATTATTGTTTTAAAGAAGTTAAATACTTTGACATAAAAATAAAGGTCTTTGCTGCATTTATAGCTTATAGGCAACTCGTTCTGAGAAAAATGAATCAACAATGCAAGTACACAATATTGGTGTTTGCCAACAATCAGTGTAAGCTCTTTAATTTTTCAACAGTGCAGTCATAAGTCACAATATTGCTTACACGATAGATTTTAACTATCACCACAATTTTATTTAAGAAATAATTTTTTTTAATCATTTTTTAGAAAATTTTGTGGTTAGCATAACTATTTTTTTTTCAACCCACCTACACACACACACACACACACACACACTCCACGGCCACTTGCTAAAAAATCATTTTTTGCATCATATTTCTACAATCATTTTAAAAAATGGTGGAGCCATTCCAAATATATCCAGTAATAACCAATACGTCACGAGTCAACATGCATTTTCAAATAAATCTACCGTACTTGATTATCTTAATTAATTTCTTCCCATATCGCAAATATATATAGATATACATACACACATAAACATGCACACGCGCACACGCACACACTCACACACACCCACACGCGAATGCACAACACAACCGCAACTCACAAAAAAATCATTTTTTTTTTATCACATTCACTTTTAAAAGAGCTGTATTTACTCTAAATATATCCATTAGCAACCCATACGTCTTACATCAACAAATAAATCTTCCATACTTCATTATATTAATTAATATCTTCGTATTTCGCAATAAATATTATATTTTATTATATATATATCTTATATCTGATAATTCCTAATAATAAAATCACTTTAGCTGAGTCATAANATCTTCCATACTTCATTATATTAATTAATATCTTCGTATTTCGCAATAAATATTATATTTTATTATATATATCTTATATCTGATTATTCCTAATAATAAAATAACTTTAGCTGAGTCATAGTATATATTAAAAACATCATATCTTTTATGCCACCGAACTTGATCTAAAGATTGTTTTTTTACACTAATTTATGTATATTCAAGATTAAAATGATAAATTAACATTAAAATAATAAACTCACTTTAACATTATTAGCACTTGATAATTTTCTATAAATTTAATTAAGTAAATAACATGATATAAGAAAATAACTATTTATTTATTTTGCAACCAGAAAAAAAATAATTATAATATATTGGAGACAGCTATAGTCGTTTGAATAAGTTGTTGTTTAAAAGCTGGCTATTATATATATATATATAAAAGCAAGTAATCATCGCACGTAGTCAGATAATTTTGAGCAGTAGATTTTTGAGAACATAGATAAAAAATAGTTTTGCAAAATAAAAAGATACTACAATGATGTTAAAACTGTTAACGATATGATTTCGAGACGAGTTGGAGTTGGCTCAAATTTGGCTAAGAAAATTAGATTCAAAATTTTAACTCATAACTCAGCTCATATATCTTAATCCGATTCGAATAAATTTTAAATCTTCAAGCTAAATACATAACCCTAAAAATAACCCTTAAAATGCCACCGAACAGCTGCCCCAAATATATCATTAATCAGATTAATCAACAGAACACCGTTACAGAAGCTCCTGAACTGCTAAGCTGTGTTAGCTCCTCGTAATTTTCTCCCCATTCCTCCTCCCGCCAAAAAGCAGCCCGCTTAATTTTATGGTCTCTCCTTCGTCCGCCACGTGTCTACATTGGCACTATNCTGAAATCCGTATGGAGTTTTGTCATCACTCATCCTTCTGAAAGTTATCGACACTCGACGGTGTCAGACTCCTGGAATGCAATGTTTCGCCATATCGGCTCCGCTTCCTTTCAGAATTAGAACGGACCCTCTTAGTAAAGAAATTTCAACCGATCCCCGGAATTCACCTGGACTGATTATCTCTATATCTGTACCAAATAATATACTGCTCTCCGATATGAGGGAAACCGTACAGAATGGACGAACAAAATTGTAATGGTCAATATGCTGAGGGATGCAATCCCCTCCTTCATAGATATTAATTATGCAACTATTGGGGATGCAATCTGCTGGAATTATGCCCCATTGGACCATCTGTGTGATCATCCATTTTATCAGGGGTGGCATTGGCTCCACCTACTCATGTTGTAAAATTCTTGGAAGATTTCCTTGGCGATCTATCTTATAGTTGTTGATGTAGAATCTTTTCTTGGTTGCTCTTCTTTATTGGCTGATGTTACCGCTCTTCTTTCTTCTGTAATGTGTATAACTTCTGGTCGATTGACATCTGGAGATGCTGAAGTGGTATTTGTGACTGACCTTGGATTACAGCCATAGCAGTCATAGTGGTNATGTTACTTCTCTTCTTTCTTCTGTAATGTGTACAACCTCTGGTCGATTGACATCTGGAGATGCTGACTGTGTTATTTGTAACTGACCTTGGATTGCGGCCATAGCGGTCATAGCAGCGATCATTTCTTCTATCTTTTTCTCCAGTGAACTAACAAGTTCTTCTTTCTGGAGAAGGGCTCTTTGCATTTCTTCAACAACATTTTCATCTCGTGAAGATGCAGAAGCTCTAGTTTCAACAACATGGATATCCATGAAGTCTTCTTCAAGATAGTCACTATAATCAAAGTCTTCGTCTTCTTCGCTGACAGAGNTCTGGTTGATTGACATCTGGTGATGCTGTCTGCGGTATTTGTGACTGCCCTTGGATTACGGCCATAACAGTCATAGCAGCAGTCATTTCCTCTATCTTTTTCTCCAGTGAACTGACAAGTTCATCTTTTTGGAGAAGGGCTCTTTGTATTTCTTCGNTGTTTCAACAACATGGATATCCATGAAGTCTTCTTCAAGATAGTCACTATAATCAAAGTCTTTNGCGGTATTTGTGACTGCCCTTGGATTACAGCCATAGCAGTCATAACAGCAGTCATCTCTTCTATCTTTTTCTACAGTGAACTGACAAGTTCATCTTTCTGGAGAAGGGCTCTTTGCATTTCCTCGACGTCATTTTCATTTCGTGATGATGAGCCTTGTTTCAACAACATGAATATCCATGAAGTCCTCTTCAAGATAGTCACTGTAATCGAAGTTTTGTTTCAACAACATGGATATCCATGAAGTCTTCTTCAAGATAATCACTGTAATCAAAGTCTTTATCTGCTTCACTTACAGAGACTANGGATGCAGAAGCTCTTGTTTCAACAACATGGATATCCATGAAGTCTTCTTCAAGATAATCACTATAATCAAAATCTTCATCTTCTTCACTTACAGAGACTCCATGTTCTTGAGCTAACTCATAGATCTCATCTTAAGGTTTTTCGACTTTCTCTTCAATTCGTGATATATCACTTGCTCTTGGAGAACCTTGTGGGGTTTTTTCAACTTTATCTTCAATTCGTGATATATCACTTGATCTTGGAGAACCTTGTGGGGTTTCTAACTTTATCTTCAATTCGTGATATATCACTTGCTCTTGGAGAACCTTGTGGGGTTTCTTTCTTTCTTCAATTCGTGATATATCACTTGCTCTTGGAGAACCTTATGGGGTTTCCTTCTCCATTTCAAGGGAAATAAAGTTTAATAATATCAGATACTTCAGATTCTAATTTTATTTCTTGATCAGGTTTATCAGACTGTATCGGTGATATAACTTTAGGTATCCACATCTTCTTCTTCAACAGTGACAATTCAGGACAAAGTGTCCTAGGAGAATTATCAACATGTTGAGAAGAAGTATGCTCCTCTTTGTGTATACCATATACAGTGTTAGATAAATATCTTTGCAAATTCTTGGACCCAATCTTGATTTTATGGGTTGATATCTTGTAGTATTAAATTTATTTCCCAAACAGGACCAAACAGAAACATGAGCAGATGTATTTTGTTTGAATTTAATATCCCTCAAAATTTCTTCATTCATTCGAGGGGATATTGTGTATCCCATTTGTCTGAGTAACTCATGGACTGAACAACCTTCTTTGACAGCCAATTGTTGAAAAACTGTACCGACTTGAAAGATGGGATANTTTCAGTGGCAATGACTGTAATAATATCGGACACTTCGGATTCTAATTTCACTTTTTGATCAGGTTTACTAATTATACAACTTTGGGTATCCACATCTTCTTTTTCAACAATGATGATTCAGGACAAGATGTCCTAGGGGCATCCACACCTTCTTTTTCAACAATGATGATTCAGGACAAGATGTCCTAATAGAATTTTTTATCGGTGATACAACCTTGGGTATCCACATCTTCTTCTTCAACAATGATGATTCAGGGCAAGGTGTCCTAATAGAATTATCAAAAGTTGCATCTTCTTCTTCAATATGATGATTCAGGACAAGATGCCCTAATAGAATTATCAAAATGTTGAGAAGAAGTATGTTCCTCTTTGTGTATACCATATACAGTATTCGATAAATATCTCTGCGGAGTTTAT
>JXCR01126159.1:47786-71922 GCA_002079205.1 Phalaenopsis hybrid cultivar | reverse complement strand
TGAATTTTATCTTGGTTGATTTTAGTTTTGGTTTTGGGTATGTGGCTATCATGATGGTTTTAGTTTTCATGCAGGGTAAGATCATTGTTTAACGNAATATATTTTTATTTTTATTAAATCCCCCTGATATCATAGAACTCAAAAAACTAAGTTTGGTAATTTTTGGAGTTCTATTTTGATTTTTAAAAATCTTTTAAGTTTCAAATGTGATGGTCACTTTTAAAAATCAATTAAAAATATTAAATGATCTCAAAATGACTTGAAATTTTTATGGTAAATTCTCTGACTTATGATCCACAGTAAAGAACAAAAACAAAGTGATTTTGTTCTCTTTGTGCTTCAAATTAAATGTTTTAATTAAATTAAAGTTTTCTTAAAACAGTGATGTTTTAATTCTTAACAATTATGAAATTATTTCGTAAGACTACTCTAACCATAGGGAACTTATATAAATTTTTGTAGAATTTTCTAAGACACATACAATTTTCTATAATTATTTGAATAGAAAATGCTTAAAAATTTAGAAAATTAAGATCTCTGTCTAGAGATCTCTTATGTCTTTGGAAAAATACTGAAATTGTGTATCTAAATAGAGGCTACAATATATAAAATTTTGGGGTCAAGGTAATTATTCAATATGAATGGAGAATTGAAGAACCCTTAACACTAATAATTTCTTAAAAATAATTTATGCATCAAATTAATGTGAAAACAATTCTACATGGTTCTCCTTTGTTCACTGAGTGAGGGTATTTTTATTTTATTTTTATAAATTTTCTATGCAAAGATATGGATTTTTGAAGTTTATAATAATTTATACATCAAATTAATGTGAAAATAATTCCACATGAATCTCCTCTATTCACTGAGCAAGTGGGTATTTTTATTTTATTTTTATAAATTTTCTATGCAAAGATATGGATTTTTGAAGTTTAGGATCTATTTTCTGAATTTATTAAATATCCTATTTATTTATTCAAATCGCGGGCTGACTGGGTCCTCAGATCCGTCGAAAAGCCACGCGACACGCTCCTATTTGACGTTGCCTTACAAATCAGCTGCCACGCGTCCCGATGTTTTGTTCCGGAGACCTCTGGTGTAAAGCATACGTATGATTTTGATCAAGGCCGATTTTGGGTGTTGGTTGAGAGCTATGGTAGAGACTATTTCAGTGGGGGAATTGATGGGGGTTTGGCTTCTTTCACTGTTGTGAAGGTGTAGGGTCAATCTATTGGGGGTTTGGGGCTATGTAGGTTGGGATTGGAATTTGTCCTGATTTTGGGCAGGAATTTAAACCCAAAATTGGATTTTTATGGTGGAATTGGGAGAGGGAAGTGGATTGAAATGTACTAAGGGTCTCCTAGGGAAGCTCTCTGAGGAGTTTGGTAAGCTTTAGTGAAATTTTTTTACCACACCCCTATTCATGGCCGTGGGGTGGATTTTATAGAAATTGGCCAATGGAAGGCTTAGCTGGCCAATGGAGGGGTTAGCCCCACTGCTTAGGTGTCAAGCAGAGGATCCCTCAGCTCAATTTGGGCTGAGGTGGCTTCTTGGCATTAGTTTGGGTTTTGACCATGTGGGGGCTCACGATTTTGGGCTTTTGCTTGAGTTAAGGTGGCTAACCAAGGTGGTTTTAACCATGTGCGGGCTCATGGTTTTGGGCTTTAGCTTGGGTTAAGGTGGCTAACCAAGGCTTAGATCATGGTTAAAGCTTATGATGCTCAGTAAAAATGGCACCATAGGGTATGGACATGTGGTATGGAAAGTACATTGATTTAACCTCTGGTTAAAGCTTATGATGCTCAGTAAAAATGGCACCATAGGGTATGGACATGTGGTATGGCATGTAAAAATGACCCATAGGGTTTGGACATGTGGTATGGCAAGTACATTGATTTAACCTTCTTATTATCTCTTTTAAGCAATTTTTCCCTAGATGGACATGTGTTATGGCAAGTACCTTGATTTAACCTCTTTATTATCCCTTTAAGAATTTTTTCATAAAAATTTACCCATGTGATAAATATGAAGCTTAACCATGGGTGTATGGCTGGCTTTAAACTCAACCCTAGAGTCTAAGATGAAAATATCAAGCCTAACCATGGGTTGATGGCTGGCTTTAAACTCAACCCTAAGGTCTAAGGTAAGCTTTAACCATGGGTTGATGGCTGGCTTTAAACTCAACCCTAGAGTCTAGGATGAGTTATGGTAAGGTTGGCTGGCTTTAAACTCAACCCTAGAGTCTAAGATGAGTTATGGAAGAGGCTCATTTGATCATACCAAGCTCAATTGGTTTGGATTTGACCATAAGTCCAAAAAGGTGCTAATGACCAAATCTTATGTTTGGAGTAGGTTAAGCATGCCAATTGGCCAAATTAAAAATGTCATTTGGTGTAAGGGACCATAAGGAATAACTTTCATGAAAGGTGAAAGTCATTTTGAAGTCAATTGGTTAATCAATTTGGTGGATTTTTGATTTTTGACCCATTTTAAGCATGTTGGGTTAAGTTTGGGTCAAACTTGGGCTATCCATGGGCTAAGTACAAATTTATTGTTGTGGTTGGTGTAAAAAATCATTATGAACAACTTTCATGAAGGATGAAAGTTGTTTTGAAGTTGATTCGGGTGAAGAACATCATTATGAACAACTTTCATGAAGGATGAAAGTTGTTTTGAAGTTGATTTGGGGGCTAAGCTTGGGTCAAACTTGAGCTAGCTTTGGGCTAAGCTCAAATTGATTGTTTTATTTGATGTGAAACATCATTATGAACAACTTTCATGAAGGATGAAAGTTGTTTTGAAGTTGATTTGATTGGGCTAAGTTTGGGTCAAACTTGGGCTAGCCGTGGGCTAAGTCCAAATTGATTGTTGTGTTTGGTTAAAACATCATTATGAACAACTTTCATGAAGGATGAAAGTTGTTTTGAAGTTGATTTGGTGGTTCTAAGTTTGGGTCAAAGTTGGGCTAGCCATGGGCTAAGCTCAAATTGATTGTTGTGGTTGGTAAAGTTGGGTCAAACTTGGGCTAGCCATGGGCTAAGCTCAAATTGATTGTTGTGTTTGAGGTAAAAATCATTATGAACAACTTTTATGAAGGATGAAAGTTGTTTTGAAGTTGATTTGGTGGTCAATTTAATTATGAACAACTTTCATGAAGGATAAAAGTTGTTTTGAAGTTGATTTGGTGGTCAATTTGGGTTGAATAATCAAATTAATTGTTGTTGTTGGTGTAAAACATCATAATGAACAATTTTCATGAAGGATGAAAATTAATTTGATGGTCAATTTGGATGGATTTTGATGAGTTTTGGTTTTAGACCCAAATTAGGCATATAGATCAATTTGGATGGATTTTGATGGGTTTTGGTTTTAGACCCAAATTAGGCATATGGATCTAATTTTGGTCAAACTTGAGCTAGTAAAACATCATAATGAAAAACTTTCATGAAGGATGAAAATTGTTTTGAAGTTGATTTGGTGGTTAATTCGGATGATTTTGATGGGTTTTGGTTTTAGACCCAAATTAGGCATATAGATCTAATTTGGGTCAAACTTGAGCTAGCTTTAGACTAAGCTCAAATTGATTATTGTATTTGGTGTAAAATGTTATAATAAACAATTTTCATGGAGGATAAAAATTGTTTTGAAGTTGACTTGATGGTCAATTTGAATAGGTTTTGATGGGTTTTGGTTTTAGACCCAAATTAGGCATATAGGGCTAAACTTGGGTCAAACTTGGGCTAGCTTTGGACTAAGCTCAAATTAATTATTGTGTTTGGTCACAAATGACCTCAAAAAGGATTTTTAACAAAAATTTGATGCCAATTTGAGGTTTATGACATTCAATTGTTGAGATTTGAGGTGTTAGCCAATATTGGGGCTAATTAGGGGGTTTTAGTCAAAGGTGGTCAAATTGACCAAATTAGATCATGGTGTAGTAGGCCAAAATGTAATTGGGAATATTTTGGATTTATTGGGATTTATTGGGAATTTTTGGAATTTTTGGATTTTTGGGCCATGGAGGGGTATTTTGGTAATTTGGCCATTTTTTGGAAATTTTTGTTAGTTTTGGAAAATGTGGATATATTCAAAGTGTTTGGAATATGTTTTGATCAATTTTGGGTATTTTGGAAAAAATTTGAGAATTTTGTCCAAATTTGGGTCCCAAGGGCAGTTATGTAATTTGGAGGTGCCTAGGGGCAAAAGACGAAGTTGGGCATTTCAAATGTAATTGGGTAGAAAACCATTTTAAATGAGTCATAGACCAATGAAACCCCATTTTGGGTCCCCATATATTTGTCTTAGCCAAGGTATTGTGAGGGTATTGTGAAGATATGGTGAGGGTATAGTGTACCTTAGCTCTTCAAATCAACACCCAGGGTCAATCCTAAGGTCAAGTAACCCTATAGGAACTCTCCTTGAGTTCCCTCATAATTATCTTACCTACGGGTCAATCCTAAGGCCAAGTAGCCCTATAGGAACTCTCCTTGAGTTCCCTCATAATGATCTCTTCTAAATATTAGAGGTTAGGACCAATATGTGGAACTTCAAGTTGAGTAAAGAAAAGAATTTCTAATGGTGGGGTACCTCTTCTAGTTTTCTAAGACTAGTCAATAGGAAAGTCCTATAGACCTACTAAATGCTAGAGGTTAAGATCAATATGTGGAATTTCAAGTTGAATAAAAAGAAGAGTTTTGAATTGATCTTACCTTCTAAACATTAGAGGTTAGGACCAATATATGGAATCTCAAGTTGAGCAAAGAGAAGAATTTTGAATTTCTAATTGCGGTGATCAATATGTGGAATTTCAAGTTGAGTAGAAAGAAGAGTTTTGAATTTCTAATGGTGGGGGTACAATATGTGGAATTTCAAGTTGAGTAAAAAGAAGAGGGGTCAATCCTAAGGCCAAGTAGTCCTATATGAACTCCTCTTGAGTTCTCTCATAATAATCTCTTCTAAATATTAGAGGTTAGGACCAATATGTGGAACTTCAAGTTGAGTAAAGAAAAGAATTTCTAATGGTGGGGTACCTCTTCTAGTTTTCTAAGACTAGTCAATAGGAAAGTCCTATAGACCTACTAAATGCTAGAGGTTAAGATCAATATGTGGAATTTCAAGTTGAATAAAAAGAAGAGTTTTGAATTGATCTTACCTTCTAAACATTAGAGGTTAGGACCAATATATGGAATCTCAAGTTGAGCAAAGAGAAGAATTTTGAATTTCTAATTGCGCATTTCTAGTTTTCTAAGACTAGTCAATAGGAAAGTCCTATGGCTAGACCTAGGCTACTAAAGAAAGGAACTCTAACTTGAGTAAATAGAAGAGTTTTGATTTTTTAATTGTGGGGGTACTTTTTGTAAGTTTTTAAGACTAGTCAATAGGAAAGTCCTATGGCTAGACCTAGGCTACTAAAGAAGTTTCTAGACCACAACCAAAAGTGAGGTCAACAACTATAAATCAAATTGGGGGCTTTATCCTGTCACTCTACAGTTTTATAATTTTATACCCTTGAAAATTTTATTTCCTTATTTATTTGCACTCAACCCCATGAACTGCATTCTCATCCATAAAATCAATTGTGGTTCTAAACCATTTGTTGACTAAGACAATACCATCTCGAATCTTACATGTTCTCACAACAGGTATGAATATCTTAACTAGCCAAATCAAGAAGTAAATGAAGTGCAAGGTTTCAAATCGTCACAACTTCTTCCAATATTGAAGCCTAATACTTTACAAAAGTTCATTTCAACACTTAATCACTTATCATTTTAAGGAAAAATATAAAGAAAACTACTCACAATCCATGGAGAAAACACGACCATACATAAGTTTAAAAGTAGAAATCACGCACACAAACAAGAAATCTAGATTAAAAGCAAGTGTAGTCACAAAGATAAACACTTATCTCAAATCCTCTCCACCAAATGTCTTGAAGTTCCTTTAAATTCTCCTCCTTCACTCACAATATGAACTAAAACTCAAAATAAAAAGAAAGGCGGCGGCGGTGGCATACTTGGATGAATGATGGTTGTAAATTCTATGGGTGTTTGGTTTATTGTCTTGATGATCCATGTATTATTTAATAAAAATTCAAAAGGTACCTTGGTTTCCCTCCAAAATGTGTCTCCATTCAACAAATCTTCTAGAAGTTGCCTCCTCAAGAGCAAGTTGAATGAATTTTTGTGTCTATGGAATATTTACCATATCTTTATTTCTTCAAAATTTTGTTTAAATTTAATGAATCATCAATTTAATACTTCTGGTGCTTAAGCGCGGGGTACCTGGCGCTTAAGCGTGACCCTTTGGCGCTTATGCGTCAGTCCTGACAGCTTAGGCGCCATAGTTCATTTTTGCACATTTCCTCATTTTTGCTCCAAATTCAACCCATTTTCACTCCTTTTAGCATTTTTCATCCAATTGACACACTAATAACTTTCATTAAAGTGCAATATCTCAAAAATAGTTATAAAAATGTGTATAAAAATACTATATATTTTAGGTGTATCAGTGTCTTCAAAATGTGTCCACATTCAATGAATCTTCCAAGAGTTGTCTCCTTTCAAAAGCCAATTGAATGTAATTTTGTGTCCATTTACTATTTCCCACGTTTTCAACAAGGTTTGCTTCAAAAACCTCTTCAAAAATTTGTTCAAATTCATTGAATCATCAAGTAACTACTTTTGACACTTAAGCGTGAGGTACTTGGTACTTAAGTGCGGCCTTCTCAATTTTACCGGCACTTAAACGCTAGTTCTGGGCGCTCAGGTGCCACAGTTCTTTGGTACACCTTCCTCATTTTTTCTCCAAATTTGATCTTTTTTCACTCCTTTCACCATTTTTAATCCATTTGATTGTACCTAAAAGAAAAACACACAAATACCTTCGATTAAAGTGCAATATCTCAAAAAAAGTATAAAAATGTGTACATAAAGACTATATGTTTTAGGTGTATCATTAGGCCCCAAGAAATCCTTTTAATAATGAAATTTTTCCAACTCAATAAAGGTTTGGACATATCTAGTGAGACATTGGTCAATTCAACAAACCACACAAAATCTATACCCATGAGATTGCTTACAAATTGCCTAAATTACTGAGCATCATTACCCTTATGCTATTAAAACTCATTCAAAAGTGTGTTAAATGTTGTTGAAGAGGTTTTTTGCACCATTTAATACCTACAAACTCCTCTCGATAAGGGTCTATCTTTAGAACTAATGAATTTCCTTAAGATTGTGTTAGATCATCCTTTCACTAGTTGGTCAAGTAGTAAACTTTTATCCTTTTCAAGCACAATAATAAACTCAAAGAATTTTCTTAGATAAATCTTCTTCAGTCTTCTTCTTCTTCATTATTATAACTATCCAAGTTCTTCAATGGTCATATGGTGCTTTATGTGACAGAGATTTGGTTGTCAGAAATTTACAAAAGTCAGCATCCCTTCAACCTCTTTCCCAAACACGATAATGATCTTGTTCTTCTAGAAAATCTGTTGAGCTAGATGCTGAAGTAGATTGGGTGTGTCACCTACCTCAACATTATGCCTGACAACCTAGAATCTTACTACTACTTTCAATGAGATAAGCATGAATTCCCCCTATTCAATAGGACTCCACCATTAATCATGACTTCTATGTCATGGTTGTAGTAAAGGACAAAATGCTGGTCAAGGCAGATTTATTATAATTCCTCTTTTTTTCTTCACCTTAAGTGCTTTATAGTCTCTATCTAGCAAATAATAATCTAATATTTCTCAAAGATATTCTTAATGGATTGAACATACATATGGTGAGGGTGTAAGAACATATACTCATAACAGTAGTTAGTTGCTAGAGCCTCCTTATCTAGTTGTAAAGCGGGTGATACACACTCACAAAGCTATGAGCTACTGAGAATGTAGCTACCAAATTGGGTTGCAAATCCTTCATTATGGATAAGGATGAAGTGGAATTACTTGGAGAAACCAATCCAGTTTCATCATATTATAAAGTCGGTGCACGACTCACAAGGAGAAGCTTTATCACTAGTCTTGATGACTTGTCCATGCATGAATGTCTTGGGAGCTTCAAAGAACATTACACTGTGTAGTCTCACCACATAAGGGATATCCTTAGCATGTGTAGTGTAAATGGGACAATAACATTGGCTAGATAAAAAACCCTCAAACTAGTGAGAACACTATAGTGAATCTCTTCTTCCTTCTCTTCTTTTTTAGATAGTCGTCTACAAAAGTAGATATCGTGGGCTACTCTTAAGAAAATTTGTCAGTGGAATATTATGAGAAAACACAGATTTATTAGTACTCATCTACTTTAGATTCTTATTGGTGCTAATGTTAGAGACCAAACCATTCTAGACTTGAGGGATATTAGAGCAAGTGTGCATTGCTTCACAGCCCTCTTTTAGATGATACCTTTAAGGGTAAATAATGACTTCTACCTTTTAAAACTAGAAAAAGGGGGAGTGAATGCATTAGGTGCTGATAGAGCAATCCAGTAGGTATCTTTCTAATAGAAAGCATTAGAGAGAGTGTGTAATATGCTCTCACTTAGGATAGAATGACATCAATCATAACCTTCTCTCTAGCTACACATGTTAGTTCAATCTCCATCAATTCAACCTTTTTACAAAGGTGGAAATGCACCGTCATTGTACTCCTAATCTTATTTTTTCCTCTAATTCTTAGAGAAAGGAGTTTACTAGAAGAAAGATTACTTGGATGCATCCTGATCTTTAGCATCAAGCACTATGACCTGACTCTTTAACTTCTTATCATGTGGGGGGGAGGGGGCATCCAAGAGAAGATAGTGTGTTGGACATAAGAGCGGGAATAGGAACCTCCCTCATTTTCCACTTGAGAGAAAGAAACTCACTCACGAAGCACTGGCTAAACACCAAGATAGGGTGGTGATTAGAAATATACATAGATTCCACTATAATGAAGACTACTATTTAAAGTCATTATGGGGTTATTAAAGTTATAACTCTAAACTTTAACACTCTTCCATTAATAAGAGAGGATTAGTCTTGGACAAATTTAGGCCCAAGTAGAATGAGGATATCAAGTCACTCAATTTTTTCTTATAATTGGATCACAACTATAATGCCATTCTCTCAACAAATTTAATTGAATTGTGAGAGTTTTAAGTTGGGATCCTTGCACAACATAAATCAAATTGTAAGATAGACTCACAACTTAATATGTTGAGCAGAGAAGGTTTTATTATTTTAATTTTTGGATTTAGATATGATCTTGAATTGACTGAAGTTATTAAATGAAAAGCCAATTAGTGGAGCTTTTTTCTGCCGGAGTGTATCCACCATAGATTGTAAATAAATTATTTTAAAATGATATGATACATCATTTGAAGAATAACATACCACCTCGATGGGGAAACATTACCGTAAAATGGGTCTAATCATTCTGATGATGGAACTCTTTTATGTTTATGGGTCTACATAACTAGAGTTTTTCCCCTACCTTATGGGGGTAATAGAAAATTTATTTCATTTTGGGGTTCGATATTCTTAAAAAAACAAGTCATCATAATTAATTATATCTTGAGAGCTATGTGCTTCATAGGATACACTTGATTAAAATATTAACTGTTATCATTTAAATTTCAAGATTGGACTCTTCAGTGTTTAGAATTTCATAGGGTGACAATGAATGGATCCAAATTCAAAACTTTCATAAATATTAAGTTTAAAAGATGGCACTTATGATTCAAACAATAGTGTGTCACCAAAAGGTCAAACAAAAATGTTTTGACCATCATAGGGAGGAAAGTTTATCCTGCAGATTCAGACTTAATGGCCATTGAAAAACTTTAAATTGGGGGTGGAAAAAATTGAATAGGTAAGAGTAGGTTTGGTTGAGTTTTCATGTTTGAATCTGGAAAAAAAAAGATTCAAAAGATCAATTATGAGATGTTTTGGAAGAAACCCTCCCTAAACTAAATGGGTGGAGTTAGGATGGAAATATTTCTAGATGAAGGTAAAACCCTAATTTTGACATAAGCCTAAACTCTCTAAGGAATCCAAATGGGTCGATTAACCTAAGATTTTGGAATATCACCCCTAGCTTAGATTTCAATGGATTTCCATCTACCTGGGTACATTTTTGGCTTTCAACTACTAACTAGCCTTATAACTAAAAAATTTTCACTTAGCACCACAGAGGTCACATGTGGAGATTTTCTTAGTTAAATATGGTTAGAGGTGCCTCTGATGCACCAAAAATATATGCATTTTTAGACATATATTTTATACTCATTTTGGGTGATATTGCGCTTTAAAAGAAGGTATTTTTCATATTTTATTGTAGGTTGATGATTTTTAGCACTTGGAGCAAAAAAGAAGCAATAAGGATGGAATTTGGAGTCAAAATAGCATTTTGGAAAGAAATACTCAGGTTGATGGTGCCAGCATGGATGCCGGCGGTGCCATTTGATAGAGAGCACAAATTTAATTCAAGTCACGGGCACCGACGACACCATCGTGGGTGCCGACAGTGCTGAAGTTGGTGCAAGGAAAAAATCTAGAAGATTCAACAAATTTGGATGCTTTTTGAAGAGTTATTTGATACACCTCTTAGAGAACTGACATTATGCTCTATTTAGAGCAGAAATTGGTCAAAAAAAGGAGTCCTCTAGTGTGTCATTGAGTTTCCTTTAGTGTTTCATTGTGCGTATTGTGTAGTATGGTGAGTTTAAGGATGATTTCTTTTAAGAGTTGTTGGAGGGGAGAGAAGTGAGAGATTTCTTTTTCCTTACATCTTCGAAGAGAGAATCAAAAGTCTTTTAAAAAGAGAAAGAATCCAAGAGGAGCTACAAGGGATTTTCTTTGAGAAAGAGTTAAAGATAAGTGGTGTTTGTTTAATATTGTTGTATAAACTTTCTTTTTTTTATGAAATTTGTATTTTATCGTACCTTTCTAATGAGGTCTGAGAAGTTTTATTTATCTTTCTCCCTATTCTGAGATATAGTGAAATGAAGAGATAATTTGGATGTGCAAATTTTAAAATATAAAATAAATTGTGATGATTTTTTCACTTCGTTCTTAATTAACGTTTCGATTTGGCCAATTGAAATGTTAACATCTGTTGTGAAACATACTATCCGGGAAATGGAGTATGAGTTTCTTAACAAACTGAGAATCACATTCGATTTGATGAAGGAGTGTTTCATTCATTGAATTGGGTGCAAATAAATAGGGAAACATATATTACTAGGCAAAGAATTGGAGATTCTAGGTGACAAACTAAAATCTTAAATTTGGTCTTAGTGTTTAAGAACTAAAGCGAGAGTTAGCCTTCAGGGGAAGGGAAGTGTGAGCTCTGGAGTGAGAGCCAGTATCATTTCAGCCTAACCACAGACTTAGAGACTAAGCCTAAGATTAGCCAACGATACTCTATAACATTTGTCTGAGGGTAGAGAATTAAAATTTTTTTTATTTGGCAAAAGTTAAATTAAAACAATTTCTCTCTCATTTAACTAAAAACTCATTGTAGTGGGAAAGATATTTTCTCATATTTGTTAATTTCGTCACAAAAATATAGTTTGGTAGTAATTGCTTAGCTTTGCTTTACAGTTTTGCTTGTAGTTAGTAATTTAGTTATATTAGTATCCTAAAAATTTGAAATTTAGAGTAGTAGATTTTCTTTATCATTGTGAATTTCTTGATTTAAATAATTTTGGTGCTTAACCAGAAAGTTTTGCATTACTTGATAACGATATGTATACTTGCCTAGAATCCCAACATAAATTGCTTCAATTTCTTATTCATAAATAAAGAATCAAGTTTTTGGCGTCACTGCCAAGCAGAGTCAACTTTATTAATTTTACACATATATAATTTTGGGATCAAGTTTTTGGAGCCGTTGTCAGGAACGTAACAGTAAATTAAATAAATTTGGGAAATTAGGAAATTTAGTGGTAAAGCAAATAAAAAATTATACAAAAAGAAAAAAATTCAAAAATCATAAAAAAAAATTTTTTGTTTTGAAATTTAAGAATACTTTTAAGAATTTTTTGCTCATTATATTTGGTTATGCATAGTATTGTGATATACAAAAAATATATGCATTTTTAGACCCATATTTTATACTCATTTTTTGTGATATTGCATTCCAAAGGAATGTATTTTTAATGTTTTATTGCAGGTTGGTGATTTTTAGGACTTGGAAAAAAAAAGATGAAATTTGGAGTCAAATTAGAGCTTTTGAAAAATTGTTCAACACCGATAGCGCTAGACTGGGCGCCAACGGTGCCATTTGATAAAGTGTTGACTTAATTCATGGTCACTGGAGCCGACGGAGCCAATGTCAGTGCAGACCCTATTTCTAGAAGATTCGACAAATTTGGATGTTTTTTGAAGAGTTTTTTGATGCACCTATTGGAAAACCAACCTTGGGCTCTATTTAAAGCCAAAAATTGATAAAAAAATCTCTCTTGGTCTCTCTTCGCATCTCCTTACCCCCCTTCGTGACACTTTGTATCCTTCCACGCCATTCCACACCAGTAGTCATTTATTATCTTTATAGTTTTGAGTTTTAGTGATGAGTTTAAGTGTGAATTCTTCTCTAAGAGTGTTGGAGAGGGAGAGATGTGAGAGATTTCTTCTTCCTACATTTCCTAAGAGAGGCTACAAGGGATTTACTTTAAGAAAGAGTTTTAGATAAGTGTTGCCTTTATTATTGTTGTATGAACTTTCTTTTATATATGAAATTTGTGTTTTGTTGTATCTTTCTAAAGAAGTCTGAGAAGTTTCTTTATCTTTCTCCCTACTCTGAGATATGGTGAAGTGAAAAGATAATTTGGATGTCCCAATATTAAAATATAAAATAAGTTGTGATGGTTTTTCAACTCAGTTCTTAATTTACTTTTTGATCTGACCAATTGAATTGTTAAAATATGTTGTGAAATATATAATCCGCGAAACTGAGTATGAGTTCTACAACAGAGTGAGAATCACATTTAAGTTCATGAAGGAGTATTTTGTTCATGGAGTTAAGTGCAAATAAATAGGGAAATATACATTGTTGGATTTAGACTTGGAGATTTTTTGGGTGACAGACTAAAATCCCCAATTTGATCTTAGTGTTTAAGAATTAAAGCGCGAGTTAGACTTCAAGGGAAGGGAAGTGGGAGCTCTGGATTCGGAGCCAGTATCCTCCTAGCCTAGCCTCGGATTTAGAGACTAAACCTGAGATTCACCAATGATTTTCTATAACATTGAATCAGGGTAGAGAATTAACATTGCTCCTATTTGGCACAATACAAATTTAAACCATTTATCTCATTCCATTTCACCAAAAACTCATTGTAGTGGGAAAGATGCTTTTTCATATTAGAAAGCTTCATTACATAAACATAGTTTAGTAGTTACTATTTTAAACTTTGCATTTATATTTTGCTAGTAGTTAGTAGTTTAGTTCTAATAGTATATAAAATATTCAAAATTAGTGATAGCAATTTCATTATATTTCTGTGAAATCTAGTTAATTTATCATTTCAAATTTAAATCTTCCGTGTGGGATCGATATTTGAGACTTAAATAGAAAGTCTTATATTACTTGATAACGATACGTATAATTGCGTAGAATCCTAACATTAAATGCTTAATGTTATTATTCATAAAATATAATATCAAGATTTTGGCACCGTTGTAAAGTGGAGTCAGTTTTATAAATTTTACACAACTATATTTTCTCGGGATCAAGTTTTTGGCGCCCTTGCCGGAGAAGGTAACGGTGAATTAAATAGATTTGATAAATTAGAAAATTTATAAATAAAATATAAAAAAATAAAAAAATATATAAAATAAAAAATAAAAAATATATATAACTTTATTTATAAGTATTTTTAAGAAATTTTTCTTTGCTTATTATATTTATTTATGTGGAATATTGGATCTGAAGGTTCAGTTTCTTACGATTCGGAATTAGAACGTACTATTGGAAATTTTGAAAACAACAAAATGAAATTAAAAATTTGAACAAAGTGGTGAATAACTTAAATAATCAAATAAATAAAAATTGACAAAGACCTTTAAAAGATTTTGTTAATCCGACAGCAGATGAACTTCACTTAACTATTCAAAATCTTGATGTTGCTGCTAATTCATTATGCGTAAACCTGTTATTATCCAAATGGTATAAAATAAGCAGTTTGGAGGAACACCTACTTTTCTTGAAATTTATGCTACTTTTAAATATGATGGAGTGTCTAATGATGTTGTTAGGCTTACAATTTTTCATTTTCATTCAGGGATTCTTGAAATATGTGCTACTTTTAAATATAATGGAGTGTCTAATGATGATGTCAGGCTTAGAAATTTTCCTTTTTATTTAAGGGACAAAGCTTAAGCTTGGGTTAAATTCATTAGCACCTGGATCTATCAGAACTTGGGGAGAACTATCACAAAAATTTTTGCTAAATATTTTCCACCATTGAAAACAGTTAAGTTTAGAAACGATATTACATGTTTTTGTCAGTTTGAAGGGGAATTGATATATGAAGCCTGAGAAAGATTTAAGGATCTCCTTAAAAAATGTCCACACCATGCTTTACCAGATTGATTAATAATTTAAAATTTTTACAATGGATTAGTAGGATCACTTAGATCTATTATAGATGTTGCCACAAAAGGATCACTAATATCAGAACCTTTTGATGAAGCATACTCTTTAATCGAAGAAATGGCTACTAACAAATTTTAATGGCCCATTGAACGGGTAAATCCTAATTGAGTAGCTAGTATTCATGACTCTGATGCAATGTCTATTTTAACATCTCAAATTGGTGCTATATCGAAAAATATTGATCAAATTGGAGTGAACTATTCTCAAATTTCCCAGTATTAGAGAAAAATTCACTAAGGCAGATAATTGATACTCAATCATCTTATGAAACGTTGAATGCTATAAATAATTTAAATAAAAATCTCTATTCTAATTATTACAACCTTGGATGGAAAAATCACCCTAATTTTAGTCAGAATATTTATAACAATTCGGTGAACTCCTCAGGAAATTTAAAAAAAAAGGAAATCCTAATTATCGACCTTATTATCCTCCTGGATTCAAATCTAACCCCAACCCACAAGTTAAGGAAAAAAAGTTAACGATGGAAGAAGTAATGTTGAATATGGGAAACCAAACACAAAATCAAGGGTCTGCTATTAGAAATATTGAAAATCAATAAGGACATATTGTTACTGCACTTAGTAACAGACCTTCAGGAGATCTTTCGAGTATTGTGGAAGTTAGTCCAAAATATCAAAACAAAGAGCAAATTAATGCTATTTAATAACGAAGTGGAAAAGAAGTTGAAACAAAAATCCAAAGAGAAACTGAAGTTGATGAGAAGGAAGAGATTGAAAGTGACCACAATGAAAATGCACAAATATAAGTTCCCTTAGAAAAACCATTACCTCCAGTTTCTCAACGATTAAAGCAGAAGAATAAAGACAAATAATTTATAAAATTTTTTGAAATCCTTAAAAAGTTAACGAAAAACATTCCTTTCATTGATGTTTTGGAACAAATGCCAAGTTATGTGAAATTTATAAAAGATATAATAAACAAAAAAAGAAAGTTTGTAGATCATGAGACCCTTGCACTCAGTGAAGAGTGTAGTGCTATTATTCAGCAAAAGCTTCCTGAAAAGTTAAAAGATCCTGGTAATTTTACTATACCTTGTGCAATTGGTGAAAAGTTTTTTTGGAAAAGCCTTATGTGATTTAGGAGTGAGTATCAATCTTATGCCTATGTCGATTTTTAAACGTTTAGATTTAGGAGAGATTTCCCCTACTACTGTAACTCTACAGTTAGATGATCAATCAATAACCTATCCTAAAGGAGTTATAGAAGATGTATTAGTAAAAATGGATAAATTTATTTTTCCTGTATACTTTATAGTATTAGATATGGAGGAAGATAAAGAGATTCCTATTTTTTTAGGAGACCATTTCTTGCAATAGGGAGAGCTATGATAGATGTGAAAAAAGGATAATTAATAATGAGAGTAAATGATCAAGATGTAACATTTAATATTACAAAAGCTATGAAATATCCTGTAATAGAAAAAGATAATGAATGTTTTTGGATGGAAGTTACTGATTATCTAAGTAATGAGCAATTTAAGAAAGTGTTTGAAGAAAAATTATGGCAAGAAGAGTTTTGTGAAAATGAGAATGACATAAAAGAGGAAAATTTATATTATATTCAGGACAAATTTAAGACTTTAGATTTGTTGGAAAATGATAATAAAAATGTTATTCTTTCAAGTATTAAACCACGTGAGCTTGAACTGAAAGTATTACCTGCTCTTTTAAAATATATGTTTTTAGGAGATTTATCTATATTGCCTATTATTGTATTTCTGAGTTAACTGAAATTCAAGAACAAAAATTAACAGAAATGTTGAAAAGATATAAAAAGGCTTTTAGATGGACTTTAGCATATATTAAAGGAATTAGTCCTTTGATTTGTATGCATAAAATTCTATTAGATGAATAATACGAACCTAAAGCTGGTTCTCGGAGGAGATTAAACCCAATAATGAAATAAGTTGTTAAAAAGGAAATCTTAAAATGGTTAGATGTTGGAATTATATATCCTATTTCAGACAGTGCTTGGGTGAGCCCAATTCACTGTGTTCCAAAGAAAGGAGGAGTGACCTTTGAAGTAAATGAGAAAAATGAATTAATTATAATAAGAGAATTTACTGGTTGGCGAATTTGTATAGACTATAAAAATTAAATATGGTCACCAGAAAAGATCACTTTTATTTACCCTTTCTAGACCAAATGTTGGATAGATTAGTTGGAAACAAATGTTACTGCTTTTTAGATGGATATAACAACTATCATCAAATTTGAATTGCTGTTGAGGATCAAGAGAAGACAACATTTACAAACCCTTATGGAATATTTCCTTTTCNTGGTCACCAGAAAAGATCACTTTTATTTACCCTTTCTAGACCAAATGTTGGATAGATTAGTTGGAAACAAATATTACTGCTTTTTAGATGGATATAACAAGTATCATCAAATTTGAATTGCTCCTGAGGATCAAGAGAAGACAACATTTACAAACCCTTATGGAATATTTCCTTTTTGTAGAAAACCTTTTGGATTATGCAATGCACCTGCGACATTTTAAAGATGTATGATGTCAATATTTAGCAATTTGATTGAACATTGAATGAATGCATCTATGGATGATTTCTCTGTAATTGGGACTTAATTTCAAATATGATTAAATAATTTAGAAAAAGTTCTGGAATTATGTGAACAAATCAACCTAGTACTAAATTGGGAAAAATGTCAATTTATTGTTGCAGGAGGAATTGTACTTGGACATAAAATTTCTGAAAATAGCATGGAAGTAGATTCTGCCAAAGTTTAAGCTATTAAAAAATTACCACCTCCTATTACAATTAGAGGGGTAAGAAGTTTTCTAGGACATGTTGGTTTCTACAGGCGTTACATAAAAATTTTTTCAAAAATAACTAAGCAATTATGCCAAATTTTAGAAAAGGACGAAATTTGATTTTAATGAGGAATGCATAAAAGCATTTGAATTATTGAAAGAAAAATTAATCACTACGCCTATAATAGTGCCACCTAATTGGGAGAAACCATTTGAAATAATGTGTGATGCTAGTGATTATGCTATTGGAACTGTTTTAGGACAAAGGCACAACAAAATTTTTAAAGTAATATGTTATGCTAGTAAAACTCTAAATGATGCTCAAATTAACTACACTACTACTGAAAGAGACTTATTAGTTATTGTTTATGCCTTTGATAAATGTAGACCTTACTTGATTGGAACCAAATTTATAGTGCATACAGATCATTCTGTTATCAAATACTTGATGCTAAACCAAGATTAATTACATGGATACTTCTATTGCAAGAGTTCAATTTTATTGTAGTCGATCAAAAGGGAAATGATAATCAAATAGCTGATTATTTTTCTAGAATAGAAAAAGAAATATTAACTAATTTTGCAAATGAAATTTTAGAAAATTTCTCTGATGAACAAATATATAATATTGATGAAATGAATATACCGTGGTATGTTNACAACAAAATTTTTAAAGTAATATGTTATGCTAGTAAAACTCTAAATGATGCTCAAATTAACTACACTACTATTGAAAGAGACTTATTAGTTATTGTCTATGCCTTTGATAAATGTAGACCTTACTTGATTGGAACCATGTTATGTTTTCACTACTATGGATACTTCTATTGCAAGAGTTCAATTTTATTGTAGTCGATAGAAAGGGAAATGATACTCAAATAGCTGATTATTTTTCTAGAATAGAAAAAGAAATATTAACTAATTTTGCAAATGAAATTTTAAAAAATTTCCCTGATGAACAAATATATAATATTGATGAAATGAATATACCGTGGTATGCCGATATAATAAATTATATTGTAAGTGATATTTTAACACCAGATATTAAGAATCAATAATTAAAAAAAATTATATATAATTCAAAATTTTATTTTTGGGATGACCCATATTTATATAAATAAAGTAAAGATCTAATTATTAGGAGGTGTGTGACTTATGAAGAAACTCAACAAATGATTGAAAGATGTCATGATTCTGAATTTGGAGTTTTTGGAACAAATAGAACTACATATAAAGTTTTGCAAGTTGGATTTTATTGGTCTACTCTTTTTAAAGATGTTAATGAATACATTAAAATATGAGATCGATGTCAGCGAGTAGAAATATTTCTAGAAGAAATGAAATGCCTCTAAATTACACATTAGAAGTTAAAATTTTTGATGTGTGGGGATTATATTTTATGGGAACATTTATGCCTTCATTTATAAACTTATATATATTACTTGAATTGAAGTTGTTGTTGTACCTAAATGTGATGCTCGGAGTGTTTCTAAATTTTTAAATAAAAATACTTTTACAAGATATGGAATACCGAGAGTAATTATTACTGATGGAGGATATCATTTTAGGAATAAGAGAATCAAAAAGTTGATTAAAAAATATGAAATTATGCATAGATTTTATACTACTTATCATCCTCAGACCAGCGGTCTAGCGAAAATATCAAATCTGAAATAAAATGAATATTAGAAAAAGCTATAAATCCCTAGAAATTGGATTGGTCTGCTAGATCAGATACTACATTATGGACATATAGAACTTTTTATAAGACTCCTATAAGAATGTCTCAATATAAACATATTTTTGGAAAATACATGTCACTTACTAGTATAATTGGAGCATAAAGCATTTTGGGCTATTAAAGAATTTAATTTTCATCTAAAAGATGCTGGTGAGAAAAGATTATTGCAACTCAATGAACTTGACGAGATTAAAAATGAAGCATATGATAATGTAAAAATTTATAAAGAGAAAATGAAAATATGGCATGATCGATAGACTATTAAGAACAAGTTTGAACTTGGACAAGAAATTTTATTATAAAATACAAGATTGAGATTATTTTTAGGAAAATTAAAATCCTGATGGTTATGACCATTTAAAGTGATTAAAGTCTATCATTACAGAACTGTTGTTATTAAAGATCCTAAAACTGGAAAGATATTTAAATTTAATGGACATCGATTGAAACATTATTATGAAGGACTGTTGACCTCAATTTTTTGTTTAGTTTTTCCTCTTTAGTAGCCTAGGGTCTAGCCATAGGACTTTTCCTGTTGATTATTCCTAGAAAACTAGACATGAAACCCTAACCATTAGAAATTCCAAACCCTTCTCTTCTCAACTTGAATTTCCACATATTGGTCATAACCTCTAAATACTTAGTATGTGGGGTCACTGTGTGGGAAACTCAAGATGAGTCACCCTTAGGGTTGCTGGACCTTAAGGTTGACCTTGAGTGTTGGTCTGGAGCTAAGGCACTCAATACACTTATCTACACCCACATTCACTCACAACCTTGAACTCAAATTTCTAGCCTAGATCCCTTGATCTTTTGGGATACTCATGTAGATCCCCTAAACCTACTAACCCTGGGGCTATGGATTAGCTAAGACCACTATGTAGAGGACCCAAAATGAGTTTTCCATTGGTCCATGGCTTATTGGTGATGATTGGTACCTCAACTCTACCAAAATACCCATTATGGCCTTTTGCCCCTAAAAAACCCCCAAATTATCAAAATACCCCTCTTCGGCCCAAAATCCCAAAAATTCCAAAAATTACCAGNGGTGATGATTGGTACCTCAACTCTACCAAAATACCCATTATGGCCTTTTGCCCCTAAAAAACCCCCAAATTACCAAAATACCACTCTTGGGCCAAAAATCCCAAAAATTCCAAAAATTACTAGAAAAACCCAATAAATCCCAAATAATCCCAATTTCATTTCTCTCAACTACCACTTAACCCAATTTGGCCAATTTGACCATCTTTGTCCCCAAATTGCCCTTTAAAAACCCAAATTTCCCCAAATCCAACTCAAATGTCCACCAATTTTATCTCAATTAACCCCAATTCCAATCCTAAACTAAAATTCACTATTTATATGACCAAACTAAACCAAATACAAGCTCAATTGGTCCATTATTTGAACTCAATTTTGATTTGGGTTAAAACCACAATTTTCACCATATGACCTAATCTCACCAAATTGAACCCATAGCCTAGTCAATTGGCCTCAATTGATGTTTAAAAATCTTGATAACATTCATTTACATCAAAATCAACCACCAATTTACCTTGGTGAAGCCTCAAATCCATTTGAATTTGGCCTAAATCCAAAATTCCCANAATCCCTAAATTGCCCTTTAAAAACCCAAATTTCCCCAAATCCAACTCAAATGTCCACCAATTTGATCTCAACTGACCCTAATTCCAATACTAAACTCAAATTTGNTCATACATCTCTGGAATGTTGCAGGTGCATTACATAATCCAAAATGCATTCTTCTAAAAGCAAAAGTTCCAATATGACTAGTAAATGTTGTCTTTTCTTGATCCTCATGAGCAATAGGAAAAGGCATTGTTCTAAACGCAAAAGTTCCAAAAGGACTAGTAAATGTTGTCTTTTCTTGATCATCAGGAGCAATAGAAATTTGATGTAACAAAGGACTAGTAAATGTTGTCTTTTCTTGATCCTCACGAGCAATAGGAATTTGATGGTAACTAGGTATATCCATCTAAAAAACAAAAATATTTGTGCCCAACAAGTCTATCTACTATTTGGTCTAAAAACCATCTAAAAAGCAAAAATTATTGTGCCCAGCAAGTCTATCTACTATTTGCTAAAAAGGGTAAAGGGAAGTGATCTTTCCTGGTGGCAGTGTTTAATTTTCTATAATCAATGAAAATACGTCACCCAGTAATTTGTCTGATAGTTTTTAATTCATTATTTTCTTTTATTTCAACAGTCACTCCTCCTTTCTTAGGAACACAATGGATAAGACTTACCCACACACTATCTGAAATAGCTTATATAATTCCAGTGTCTAACCATTTCAAAATTTCTTTTTTTACCACTTCTTTCATTATCATATTCAATCTCTTTTGTGGATCAACTCTTGGTTTATATTGTTCATCTAATATAATTTTGTGCATACAGATCGAATGACTGTATATAATTCTAGTGTCTAACCATTTCAAAATTTCCTTCTTAATTACTTCTTTCATCATCGGCTTTAATCTCTTTTGTGGATTACTCTTGGTTTATATTGTTCATCTAATATAATTTTGTGCATACAAATTGAAGGACTGATTCCTTTAATATCCATGGTTTATATTGTTCATCTAATATAATTTTGTGCATACAGATTGAAGGACTAATTCCCTTAACAAAATTGCCTTCTTAACTACTTCTTTCATCATTGGATTTAATCTCCTTTGTGGATCAACTCTTGGCTATATTGTTCATCTAATATAATTCTGTGCATACAGATTGAAAGACTGATTCCCTTAATATCAACTAAGGTCCAACCAAAAACTTTCTTATATCTTTTTAATGTGTCTAATAGTCTTTGCTCTTGCAGTTCTTTTAATTCTGAAGATATATTAACAAGTAATGTATACGAGTCTCCCATAAACACATACTTCAAGTGGTTAGGCAATATTTTTAACTCAAGTTCAGGTGGTTTTATAATTGATCACATACTTCAAGTGGTTAGGTAATGTTTTCAACTCAAGTTCAGGTGGTTTTATAATTGATGTAAATATATTTTTATCANAAAACATTCATTATCTCTTTCAGCAGCAGGGTATTTCATAGATTTTGCAATGTTAAAAGTCACTTATTAATCATTTACTCTCATAATAATTCTCCTTTTTGAACATCTATCATAGCTTTTCCAGTAGCTAAAAATGGTCTCCCTAAAACGATAATTCTCCTTTTTGAACATCTATCATAGCTTTTTCCAGTAGCTAAAAATGGTCTCCCTAAAATGATAGGTATTTCTTTATCTTCCTCCATATCTAGAACAATGAAATCCACAAAGCTAAAAATAGTCTCCCTAAAATGATAGGTATTTCTTTATCTTCCTCCATATCTAAAATAACAGCTAAAAAAGGTCTCCCTAAAATTATAGGTATTTCTTTATCTTCCTCCATATCAAAAATAATAATCCACAGGAAAGATAAATTTGTCCACTTTTACTAACACATCTTCTATAACTCCCTTAGGATCTGTAACTGAACGATCCAATAACTGAAGAGTTACAGAAGTAGGTGAGACTTCTCCTAATCCTAATCTTTTGAAAATTGATATAGCTGTAGAGTTACAGAAGTAGGTGAGACTTCTCCTAATCCTAATCTTTTAAAAATTGATAGAGACTTAAGATTAATGCTGGCTCCCAAGTCACATAAAGCTCTTCCATAAAATTTTTCACCGATAGCACACAGTATAGTGAAGCTACCGGGATCTTTTAATTTTTCAGGAAGCTTTTTTAGAATAATTGCACTACACTCTTCGCTAAGTGCAACGATTTCATTGTCCGTGAACTTCCTTTTCTTGTACA
Organism: Phalaenopsis hybrid cultivar; assembly: GCA_002079205.1. Taxonomy (NCBI): domain Eukaryota; kingdom Viridiplantae; phylum Streptophyta; class Magnoliopsida; order Asparagales; family Orchidaceae; genus Phalaenopsis; species Phalaenopsis hybrid cultivar. The sequence continues at coordinate 48,915 of JXCR01126159.1, read as the reverse complement.
GAATATCTTTCATAAATTTCACATAATTGGGCATGTGCTCTAAAGCTTCTATGAAGGGAATATTTACCGTTAATTTCTTAAGAATTTCTAAAAACTTAGAATTGCACTACACTCTTCGCTAAGTGCAACAGCCTCATTATCAATGAACTTCCTTTTCTTGTTCAAATTGCACTGCACTCTTCGCTAAGTGCAACAGTTTTGTTATCCGTGAACTTCCTTTTCTTGTTCAGTATATCTTTCATAAATTTCACATAATTGGGCTGCTCTAAAGCTTCTATGAAGGGAATATTTACCGTTAATTTCTTAAGAATTTCTAAAAACTTAGAATTGCACTACACTCTTCGCTAAGTGCAACAGCCTCATTATCAATGAACTTCCTTTTCTTGTTCAAATTGCACTGCACTCTTCGCTAAGTGCAACAGTTTTGTTATCCGTGAACTTCCTTTTCTTGTTCAGTATATCTTTCATAAATTTCACATAATTGGGCATCTACTCTAAAGCTTCTACGAAGGGAATGTTCACTGTTAACTTCTTAAGAATTTCTAAAAATTTGGAAAATTGTTTATTCTGTTTTTGTTGCTTCAACCTTTGAGGAAACAGTGGTGGAGGTTTCTTCACAGTAATTTTAATTGGTGTAAATGGATACTCTAAATCTGAATACTTATGAACATTTTCTTTTTCGGTATCCACTTTTTATTTTTCAATTTCTATTTCTTTTTGCACTCTTGTCTCTAATTCTTTTCCACTTTGTAATCGAATCGTCTTGATTTATTCTTTTCCTTGATCTTTAGGATTTGGTTCCACAGTACTCAGAAAAGTTCCTAATGTTCGGTTACTAAGCGCAGTAGCGATATGCTCTAATTGGTTTTCAATATTCTTAATAGCAGTTCCTTGATGTTATAATTGATTTCCTTGAATCTATAATTGATTTCCTTGATTCTATAATTGTTGACCCATGTTTAATATCAGCTCTTCCATAGATAACTTCTTCTCCTTAATTTGAGTATTACTGTTAAATCCTGGAGGGTAAGAAGGTCTATAGTTAACATTTCCCTGGTTGGATGAATTTTCTAATAGGTTCATTGAGTTGTTTTCCCATTGTTGATTTGTAGAAGAATTGTTATTCCAA
>JXCR01126159.1:10995-24318 GCA_002079205.1 Phalaenopsis hybrid cultivar | reverse complement strand
CATAACTTTGTGTAGAAAAATCACAAAAATAAAATAAAAATACCCTCTTGCTCAGTGAATAGAGGAGAACAATGTGGAATAATTTTAAAGTTTATTTGATGCATAAAATATTTTTAATTTATGTGGAATAATTTTCAAGTCCATTTGATGCATAAAATATTTTTAATTAATTAAATACTATTCACAGAGGACAACAATGTGGAATAAATTTTAAAATAATTTGATGCATAAAATATTTTTAATTAATTAAATACTATTTGGTGTGGAATAATTTTCATGTCCATTTGATGCATAAAATATTTTTAATTAATTAAACACTATTTGGAATCATTAGATTCTCCATGCATATTGACACATCACCTTGGCTTGAAATTTTGACATGTTGTAGCCTCTGTCAATGGAAGTATTTTATGATTTTTCCAAAGTCAGAGAAGGTCCCTATACAGAGACCCATATTTTTCAAGTTATTTCACATTATTTCCTTCAAAATAATCATGAAAATTCGCATATTGGTTATAAAATCCTAAGAAAATTTTGGAAGGTCCACCATGATAAGAGAAACCTTTGAAAATAATTTTATGGGTCAAGTCATTTAAAATATCCTTAAATTTTATAAATACTAAATCATTAAGATAATTAATTTTGAAAAATATAAACATTTAAATGACTTGATTTTTGACCTCCATTGTGACTTATGATTCAGAGAACTCATCGTAAAAGTTCCAAAATATTTTGAGTTCATTTGAAGTTGATTTTTAAAGATAAATACCACTTTTGGCATTTAAATGATTTTTAAAAATCAAAATAAAACTCAAAAAAATATGAAACTTTGTTTTTTGAGTTCTCTGTGATTAGGGGTATTTTCTAAAAATAAAATGATATTTATAATAAAAACTTGGTTTTTAACCTATTTTAAATATTTAAATAATTAAAAATCCATAAAAATCATAAAGATAATAAAACTCATGGAAATGTTATAAATTATTTCCTAATCACTTAGGAACAATTAGAATATTTTTCCTGGTTTTCTAAATAAAGATATTGAATTTCAAAGCTTAAAAATAATTTTTAAAAGGGTAAAAATGAGTTTTCACTAAAATAATTCCAATAAATCAAGGAAAAACTAGACAAATATAAAACTTACTCCTCTAAGTTCTCTGACCTTAGGGAGATTTTTTAAAAACATAAAAGTTAATTTTCACCACCTAAAATATTTTATTTTTATTAAATAGCCCAGAATTTAAAATAATTCTAATAAATCACAAAGAATTCAAAAAATCATGAAATTTGGTACAAAGGCTTCCCTAGTTTAGGTCTACCTCCAGTAAATATTTCAAGAGATTGTAATTTACCTTGGTCAAGTTAGGAATTATCTTTGAAAAATCCTATTTTTGCATGAAAATAATTATATAAATTAAATTAAATTTTGAAAAATCACATTTTCTCCTCTGATGTCTTAATTAACCCATGAATGAGGTAGTATAAAAATTTCATNTACACCTCCTAATTGGCCATGACAGCCACCATAACCCCATTTTTATAAAAGGCCACCTCCATGGTCATTAAAGAGGGTGTGTTAAAATTTCCTTAGAGAGGCCTCTCCAAACTTCACACAGAGCTTCCCTAAGATCCTCTCAATGCATCCCAACCATTTTTCCTCACCCATTCCCATTGTCGGAGCTCAATTTTGAGCTCGAAACCCTGCCGGAAACTAGGACAGAACCCAATACACCTCCACAGTCCACCAAACTCAAATTAACGTCACCCACTCCTTCACAGCAGTGAAAGAAACTAAATCCCCATCAAATACCCTTTCCGTAGAGCCTCTACAATCACTCTAGACCAACACCTGAAATCGAGCTTGGTTGAATTCATACCTAGGTTTTACACCAAGACCAGGGACTCAATCCCTAGCCTTCTTGGACCCTAACAAACGTGTCGAGCACCTCTGATGGAAGCTTCCCTTCTCAGAGTTAGCCTCCTTGGACCCCAATGAACGTGCCGAGCACCTCTGATCGAAGCTTCCCTTCTCAGAGCAAAGTATAAAACTCCTCCTCCTCCCGAGCTTATTTTGATTCTCCATTTATTTAAGCTTGATTTCATGGTAACTTAGCCATATGGATGTGTTCGTCTCACTTAGACAAGTCCATATGATCAAGGCCTAAGTGATTTGGTTGAGTCTAGGCCGAGATCTTAAGGTTTTAGTGTGGACGGGCACAGGATCATTCTATCAGGGATGATGACGGGGAGCCGTTTGATCAAGCGTGTATTAAATGGACGGAAGAGATCGCTCCAGACGACACTTTAGGACGTGAACCGCGGGCTGAGTCAGCAGCTTCATGGACGGCGGCGTCCAACCGAAGCCCGCCACGCATGCCTTCGGAGTTGTCTAGGATCTAGTCAGCACACACTGTTTAAATAAATAAATAGGTCTTTTTCCTATTTATTTAAATACCCTTAACTTAGAAAATACATAACTTTGTATAGAAAAATCACAAAAATAAAATAAAAACACCCACTTGCTCAGTAAACAGAGGAGAATAATGTGGATTAATTTTCAAGTCCATTTGATGCATAAAATATTTTTAATTAATCAAACACTATTTGGAATCATTTGATTCTCCATGTATATTGACACATCACCTTAGCTTGAAATTTGACCCGAATGCTCCTCTGGTCTACGTCTACCTCCAGTAAAAATTTCAAGGGATTATAATTTACCTTGGTCAAGTTAGGAATTTTCTTTGAAAAATCCTATTTTTGCATGAAAACAAATATATAAATTAAATTAAATTTTGAAAAATCACATTTCCTCCTCTGATGTCTCAATTGACCCATGAATGAGGTAGGATAAAAATTTCCAAGTCATTTGAATTGAATTTGACAAATTATGAGGTGTTAGAGTCTTATGGGCAAATGTGTGATTTCAGAAATCTTGCCTTAATTAACATTTAGGCTTAAGTCAAGGAGGGGAATGGGTAACCTCTGATCTTAAATAATTTATTTGATGCTTAGCCTTAATTTTAACATTTAGGCTTAAGTCAAGGAGGGGAATGGGTAACCTCTGATCTTAATCAATTTATTTGATGCTTGAAACACAAAGAGGTTAATTGAATGGGTAACCTCTGATCTTAATCAATTTATTTGATGCTTGAAACACAAGTGGTTAATTGATACAAGGAGGGGAATGGGTAACCTCTAATTTTAATCAATTTACTTGATGTTTGAAACACAAAGGGGTTAATTGGTAGAAACTCTGATCTTAATCAATTCATTTGATGTATGAAACACACTCTAATATTAATCAATTCACTTGATGTTTGAAACATAAAGGAGTTAATTGGTAGAAACCAATTCTTAATTGGTAGAAACCAATCTCACTTTCCTCATTAAAAAGATAAGTTAATAACTTTCTAAATTATTAAAATTTGGAAGTTTATTAAAATTAAATGATCCTAGACTTAGGGGTATGACTTTTGAAGCCAATAATTAATTAATTTAATACCCCTATCTTGATTTTCTAATAAAATCCAAATTATGAATCATAACAACTTAAAGCATAACCCTTTTTCAAAACTAATTAAGACACTCAGCTAGGCCCTAAGGGCTTAGTGGTGACTTAGGCTAAATCAAAAATTGATTAAAAAAATATTAGAGAAATAAACAAAATCAAACATTCTTAAAACACCACTAAGCCCAATTAGGATTAAAATTTGGCTAAGTGTTCAAATTACACTAACTTGCCCCTTTAAGGGTCTTCACCCACATAATTCTTAAATTGAAAGACAAATGATAATTACCCCTTTCTTAGGGATAATTGAGACATAAATGTTCACTGAGCATGAACCATTAAGTAACATAATGAGTTTAAATGCACTCGAGGCTTTTCACCAGTTGGTGAGAGGGAGGCATGGACCTGCTTCCCCCTCCTAACTTGTTGGACACCTCAGAGGCCTATTAAACTTAATATTCTATGCTCAATGGAATCATCCTCAATTAAACTTTTGAAGGACTCACCAAGATATGACATAGGGTTAGGAAAATTACCGAAATTTGACCTTTCCCGCACTTCATAAACTGCCTTAACATGCATTTTAAGTTTTAGGTGATGGAACGAGAAGACTCGTCGAGTACGCTTTTACAGTTTATAGTACAGTTTTCCTTCTGCCTCTTCCTTATATGTTTCATGCTTGCATTTACCTACATAAAATTGCATGTTAACCATAACCCAAAACCAAAGTTAAAAATCAACCAAGATAAAATTCACCGCCACAACATGCAAAATATAAAACAACTCAAAATTTAATCACAAACATCAGATAAAACTACAACTTCAACCAAATTAAAACATCTTTATCGGATGATCGGGGCTCGAAGGAGGTAACCTACGGTTGGTAACGAGGCTTCCCATGTTTTAAACACTCATTAAGTTGGGTTTAGTAAGTTCATTTGGACTAAGTGAATCCAATAGAAAATAGTGATACCAGAACGAGGGAACCCTCATTAAGTTGGGTTTAGTAAGTTCATTTGGACTAAGTGAATCCAATAGAAAATAGTGATGTTAAGTTGGGTTTGATAAGTTCATTTGGACTAAGTGAATCCAATAGAAAATAGTGATGCCGAACGAGGGAACCGCCAAATCCTAACCAATGTCGCTCTAATCAACTTTAATAGGCCCTCATAAAATTTAAAGAACTTCAACCATAGACGGTGACGCTCTAATCAACTTTAATATGCCCTCATAAAATATAAAGAACTTCAACCATAGGAACCACCTGATTTGATATTATAACTTGACACACTAGATAACTCAAACTCGTCGCGGCAAGGAGCTTGGAGCTAGCCTGGTGGGCAGCACGGCCATCTTCAACAGCAAAATCTTTCTTCCCCAGCTAAACTAATCTTCGTTCCTTAGACTTAAACAATAAAGCCATAGGAATTCGAGGTTGCTTGCTTATGCAACATAAATCCTCACCCTATCTTTAGGCCTTTGCATAGCCCTGCTATATAATATAAGCCCTAACTCATCTTAGGATTCTGAGGTTACCGTTTGTCACGACCTAAATCCTCACATCTTCCAGGCTATTTGTGTGATCATTTCACACAAATGTAAGCCCTAACTAATACAATTGGCAGGATGAAACACATAAATATTTCTCCTCAAAACTGAAGCCAAACATTAGGATTGCTTGGGAAGTCACCGAGGCTCTCCTCTGGATCCATGACATCCCCTAGTCCTTCTTCCTTTGGATTCTGCAATAAAAAATGTTCCAAATTTGAATCAATCCCCTTGCACACCTCCATGTCTGATTTCGTTGAAGAATCCTACCCTTTGAAATTCCTTGAAGATAAATTTTCTTGATTTTTATTGAGAGTCTTGTTAAGTGACTTTGGTCATTTAAGATGTAATTAACTATAGGGGCTTGCCCTTATAGGAAGCAAGTTCGAACCCAGCTTAATATAAACCCTATTTAATCCTTTATATTAAATAGGAAAACTTGTCGGCAAATACAAAGGTTTCGCAGACTAAACGACGTCATACTTTCCTTAGTTTATTTGATCGAGCATCATCCTCAAGTCGTGTGTTCCCTTCGGGATAGATACAGGATTTGAGGTACAGTGCTCTTTCATTTTAAATTATGAAAAATATTAGGTCAGTTTGATTTCATACGTCCACGTCCTTCCAAAGCGGGCTACGAGATTTCGATTCCGGCGACCGACAGTTTCTTACGGACAACCCCACAAACCAACCCAAAATAACGCCGACAAGGACACATATCACACTTTAAAGAATTTTTGTTGTTAAGTCATCCTGATTAAATAATAGTATGTCTGGTTGATGACGTTAAATCAAGCACTTTATAGGAGGCAACCCATATACAAATCAATATATATCTACATAGTACTATTTTGTTTAATAAGCGTTTTCAAGAAATAATAATATTTTTGAATCTTACACAATTTTATATATCATAAATTAAGACAATATTGGTATTGGAGGAAAATTTGGAATCATATTGAAAAAAAAAATGAAAGATGTGATTTTAGCCTCCAGCATAGACGACGCCAGAATGGGCGACGACAACGCCGTCTATATGACCATGGCACCGACAGCGCCAATAGGAGCACCGAAGGCATCCCGAGCAGTTGCACATGTTCAGTGCGAATATGGTGGAGTTTGGCTGGATTACGCTCATAAATAACCCCCAAGAGGTGTTTTTAAAGGCCTAAAAACTGCCTTAGACGACCAAAAACTTCTAAATTTTGAATTTCATGGCTTCCAATTCCAGAAATACTTCAAGGTATGTAGTTTTCAAAAGAAGAAAGTTTATCAGTTTTGACACACAGAGATTATACGACAAAGTCATTACAAAAAAAAGAGAATTATCAAGGAGAGAGGCTTTGTCAATCTTGGATTGAGTAATCCAAGTTCACAGATTGAGAAAATCATTGTATAGAGACGTTGGGAAGTTCTATGCTACACTACTGCTGCAGTTATTGTACATGTGGTAAATGAATTTTATGCTAACTTACATGGAATTACCCAAGGGGTCGTCTTCGTTTGAGGTAAGGTTGTACCATTTACTCCAACTCAAACTAATGATTTTTATATGATAGAAAACGTTTCAGTCTATCATTATACAAATTTTATCCCAACGAGAGATATGATACAAGATGTAAATAACTTTCTGACAGATGAAAATGGTAACTGAGAAATTAGAGATGAGGGATACATTAGTTTCTCCACTTCACTACTTAATCCAATATCAAAACAATGGCATTTCTTCATATATGCAAAATTACTCCCTACCATGAAGATTAGTTGAGTTACAAGAGAAAGTGTCATTTTAAACTATTGCATTCAAATGGAAAAGCCCATTTATGTGGGATTGATTATTTTTAAATATGTTATGGGTATTATTATGAATGGGCCAATAAATGGGCTTGGGCATCCTTCCACAATTTTCTTACTTTGCAGTCAATCTCAACTGCCATATGAAAGTTGGGAGAAAGTATTATTACATTGGGAGCCCATGATTCCTATTGATGATAATTATATGGGGAATGGGAATGAAGCATTAGATATTATTTTGGATCATTCATCACATGCTTCAACACCATTAGTGCAACAAACAGTTGGAAGTTCAAAAGCTTTGGAGAAGAAAATGAAGAAAATAAAAAGAGAACTTAAGTGTATTATGAATGCAATAAGAAATCTTAATTACCTTTTTGATCACCTTGATTGGAGGATGAAGGAGAATTTTGATCATACTGGAACAATTGAAGTAGGATTGGTGCACACGTTCAAGAAAAATGGATGGATCGATGAAAATTCGATTGATCAATTCCCGTACCGACCCTTCTACAATTTGTACGTCCATTACCAGTCTATGGGAGATATTAGAGGAGGAGAAATTACTGAAGATGAAGCAGATTAAAGAAGTTGTACTCTTTACTATTTTAAAGTAATAATATTTTTAATTTAATTGTGTGGATTTGATTTACTTTACTTTACTTTTCTTTAAAAATTTATTGACTTTGATAGTGTGTATAATTTTGTGTCAGTGTTCTAATGTTGTGGCTTTATTTTGACGTTGAATTATAATTTACTTTGTTTTGTGGATGTGAAAGTGTGATTAGAAAAATGTATTTATAGAAAGTGTATTTTCATATATAAAAGTTAGTTTGGTGTTGTATATGAAAATGCTTGTTTGTGAATTTTTTTTAAGATAAAAATTATTGTTTAAAAAGACAAAATAGACTTTTGAGTGAATTGAAAGAAAATTGAAAATTGGAAAAATCAAATAATAAATTTTTTGCCACAGGCGCCGATAGCGCCTTCGACCTGACATCCGCCCAAACCTCTTAAAATTTATGATTTGCACTGTAAAAATACTGATTTTAACCTTTTAGTCACCTTCAATCTCCAATTTTTGCACCTAAGGCTTTCTATTTTTCAGATTTGAGGTGATTTTAAGGAAAAGTAAGTTCAGATTTCATCTTATCTAGGTAAGAGCTATATTTTGAACTCAAAATTTTTTATTTTCACCAAGGATTTATCTTACATTGCTCAGATCCAAAATTTAGAAATTTTTTTAGAAGATTTTGAGAAAATCCTTTGGTGAAGAACTCTTACTTAGTTGATTTAAGTTTAAAACGTTCCACATTGTGATTTTCTGAATTTTTTGGAATTTATTGGATATTATCAAATTTTTGTAGATTACCATGGCACCAAGAATGAGCAAAGGAAAGACAAAGGTAGATTTTGATGATCAAAAATTTTTCAACTACAAAGTCAACATTTTAAGGATACAGGAGGGGTGATCACTCAGCTCAGTTTCCTACTCACCTTGTTTTTACCTCATATCAGCAGCAAAATTTGGATGTGGAAGAAGAAGAAGAAGAAGAAGATGATGATGATGATTGATGATGTTTTAGTTAGATTTTTGTTCAGTTTATGTTTGATTGTATTGTATTGTTGTGACTGTTTATTTGTTTTTTTAGAGTGTTACACTTTATTTTAAATATTATCTTGTATTGTGAACAATAGATTTGTGAAACTGTTTTTACATTAGAAATCATTTTAGTAATGTTGTTAGTTTTTAGTACTTTGTTGGATGTATTTGTAGTTAAATCTTTCTCAACAAATTTTTATATGTATCATGTGTTATTTAATGTTTTAATTCTTGTAATTTTTCATATTAGCACATGCAATACTTCAGAGTTAAGTATCAAATCAAAACCTACAACAGGTAAGTCTTTTCTTTATGCATTAAATGTTTTCTTTCACCCTTTATTTTTTTTAGTTTTTCATGCAAAATCTTTTAAAAATTTAAGTTTGGGGGAAAATAAAAATTCCTTTTTGAACGAAAAGAAACTTAATTTTATTTGTNCATTAGAAATCATTTTAGTAATGTTGTTAGTTTTTAGTACTTTGTTGGATGTATTTGTAGTTAAATCTTTCTGAACAAATTTTTATATGTATCATGTGTTATTTAATGTTCTAATTCTTGTAATTTTTCATATTAGCACATGCAATACTTCAGAGTTAAGTTTCAAATCAAAACCTACAACAGGTAAGTCTTTTCTTTATGCATTAAATGTTTTCTTTCACCCTTTATTTTTTTAAGTTTTTCATGCAAAATCTTTTAAAAATTTAAGTTTGGGGTAAAATAAAAATTCCTTTTTGAACAAAAAGAAAATTAATTTTATTTGCCCTCAATTAGCTATATTTTTAACATATTTTAACATTTAACATTACCTTTGACATTAGAGGATAACATTAGATAACTATATTTGTGTTTCTAAATGTATAGTAAACTTGAGTAAAAAATTTTAATAATAAAGATTAATGNCATATTTTAACATTTAACATTACCTTTGACATTAGAGGATAACATTAGATAACTATATTTGTGTTTCTAAATATATAGTAAACTTGAGTAAAAAAATTTAACAATAAAGGTTAATTTTAGAGATTTTGGTATGAGAGAATAAGACTATGTTTTTCTATTATAAATAAAGGAATTTGTATTTTTGAAGTATTAAAAATCATAGAAATTCATGTAAGAAAAAAAGAAAAAAAATTTATGAAAAATATTTAAAACTAATATAAATTTATAAAGTGAAAGAATGTGAAATATTTTTAACTTTAAGATGAGGATAGTGAAGTTCAAAATCATTAAAGGCTATCCAGATATAGTAAACCTCAAATAAAAAAAGAGAAAAAAAAAGAAAAATGATTGAAAATGATCCTGACAAAGAAAAGAAAAGAAAAAGGATTGAAAATGATCCTGAAAAAAAGAAAAGTAAAGAAAAAGATGTGAGGGGAAGCTTGAGGAGAACNGATAGTGAAGTTCAAAATCATTAAAGGCTATCCAGATATAGTAAACCTCAAATAAAAAAAGAGAAAAAAAAATGATTGAAGTTGATCTTGACAAAGAAAAGAAAAGAAAAAGGATTGAAAATGATCGTGAAAAAAAGAAAAGTAAAGAAAAAGATGTGAGGAGAAGCTTGAGGAGAACCCTAATTAAAAATTGGCATCACTTGAATCAACTTAAAGAAGAAGGCTTGGCTACATTTTCTAAACTTATATTTCAGTAATAGCCTATTTACAAGTAGAGTTCCATGAAATTATTTTTCATGTGGATATTCTAAGTGGCTTTAATATGAATAATTTGCAAGTTTCCTTCAAAGGAATAGAGAATCAGAAATATTAGACGACTGCTAGATATTCCTACGCCTTTAGTATTAACTGGAGTTATTTTACATTTTTCTTAAGTTATACTTTGTATTTAGTGGATTAAAATATTGAAATCTAGAAATTAAAATATTTGTCATGAGTCATATTTTTATGTAGTAAAGGAGTTACTTGAGGATAAGTAACATTTAAGTTTGGGGGATTTTGATACACCCAAAATATATGCATTTTTAGACCCTTATTTTATACTCATTTTTTATGATATTGCACTTTAAAAGAAGGTATTTTTCATTTTTTATTGCAGGTTGTTGATTTTTAGGACTTGGAGCAAAAAGAAAGCAAAAAGGATGAAATTTGGAGTCAAAATGGAGTTTTTGAAAAATTGTTTAGTGTCGACGACGCCATTTGACAGAGAGCATAGATTTAATTCAAGGCCACTGACACTAACGACACCAATGCTGGTGCAGACCCTATTTCTAGAAGATTTAACAAATTTGGATGTTTTTTGAAGAGTTTATGGATGCACATATTGGAAAACCGTCGTTAGGCTCTATTTAGAGCCAAAAATTGATAAGAAAATCTCTCTTAGTCTCTCTTCGCGTCTCTTTGCCCCCCTTTGTGCCACTTTTCATCCTTCCACGTCATTCCACACCAGNTTGGAATTTATTGGATATTATCAAATTTTTGTAGATTACCATGGCACCAAGAATGAGCAAAGGAAAGACAAAAGTAGATTTTGATGATCAAAAGTTTTTCAACTACAAAGCCAACATTTTAAGGATACCGGAGGGGTGATCACTCAGGTCAGTTTCCTACTCACCTTGTTTTTACCTCATATCAGCAGCAAATTTTGGATGTTGAAGAAGAAGAAGAAGATGATGATGATTGATGATGTTTTAGTTAGATTTTTTTTCAGTTTATGTTTGATTGTATTGTGTTGTTGTGACTGTTTATTTGTTTTTTTAGATNTTGAGTGAATTGAAAGAAAATTGAAAATTGGAAAAATCAAATAATAAATTTTTTGCCACAGGCGCCGATAGCACCTTCGACCTGAAATCCACCCAAACCTCTTAAAATTTATGATTTGCACGCTAAAAATACTGATTTTAACCTTTTAGTCACCTTCAATCTCCAGTTTTTGCACCTAAGGCTTTCTATTTTTCAGATTTGAGGTGATTTTAAGGAAAAGAAAGTTCAAATTTCATCTTCTTTAGGTAAGAGCTATATTTTGAACTCAAACTTTTTTATTTTCACCAAGGATTTATCTTCCATTGCTGAGATCCAAAATTTAGAAATTTTTTTAGAAGATTTTGAGAAAATCCTTTGGTGAAGAACTCTTACTTAGTAGATTTAAGTTTAAAATGTTCCACATTGTGATTTTCTGAATTTTTTGGAATTTATTGGATATTATCAAATTTTTGTAGATTACCATGGCACCAAGAATGAGCAAAGGAAAGACAAAAGTAGATTTTGATGATCAAAAGTTTTTCAACTACAAAGCCAACATTTTAAGGATACCGGAGGGGTGATCACTCAGGTCAGTTTCCTACTCACCTTGTTTTTACCTCATATCAGCAGCAAATTTTGGATGTTGAAGAAGAAGAAGAAGATGATGATGATTGATGATGTTTTAGTTAGATTTTTTTTCAGTTTATGTTTGATTGTATTGTGTTGTTGTGACTGTTTATTTGTTTTTTTAGATTGTTACACTTTATTTTAAATATTATCTTGTATTGTGAACAATAGATTTGTGAAACTGTTTTTACATTAGAAATCATTTTAGTAATGTTGTTAGTTTTTAGTACTTTGTTGGATGTATTTGTAGTTAAATCTTTCTCAACAAATTTTTATATGTATCATGTGTTATTTAATGTTCTAATTCTTGTAATTTTTCATATTAGCACATGCAATACTTCAGAGTTAAGTTTCAAATCAAAACCTACAACAGGTAAGTCTTTTCTTTATGCATTAAATGTTTTCTTTCACCCTTTATTTTTTTAAGTTTTTCATGCAAAATCTTTTAAAAATTTAAGTTTGGGGGAAAATAAAAATTCCTTTTTGAACAAAAAGAAAATTAATTTTATTTGCCCTCAATTAGCTATATTTTTAACATATTTTAACATTTAACATTACCTTTGACATTAGAGGATAACATTAGATAACTATATTTGTGTTTCTAAATGTATAGTAAACTTGAGTAAAAAATTTTAATAATAAAGATTAATGTTAGAGATTTTGGTATGAGAGAATAAGACTATGTTTTTCTATTATAAATAAAGGAATTTGTATTTTTGAAGTATTAAAAATCATAGAAATTCATGTAAGAAAAAAAGAAAAAAAATTTATGAAAAATATTTAAAACTAATATAAATTTATAAAGTGAAAGAATGTGAAATATTTTTAACTTTAAGATGAGGATAGTGAAGTTCAAAATCATTAAAGGCTATCCAGATATAGTAAACCTCAAATAAAAAAAGAGAAAAAAAAATGATTGAAGTTGATCTTGACAAAGAAAAGAAAAGAAAAAGGATTGAAAATGATCGTGAAAAAAAGAAAAGTAAAGAAAAAGATGTGAGGAGAAGCTTGAGGAGAACCCTAATTAAAAATTGGCATCACTTGAATCAACTTAAAGAAGAAGGCTTGGCTACATTTTCTAAACTTATATTTCAGTAATAGCCTATTTACAAGTAGAGTTCCATGAAATTATTTTTCATGTGGATATTCTAAGTGGCTTTAATATGAATAATTTGCAAGTTTCCTTCAAAGGAATAGAGAATCAGAAAGAGTTTTAGATAAGTGTTGTTTATTTATTATTATTGTATGAACTTCCTTTTACATATGAAATTTGTGTTTTGTTGTATCTTTCTCATGAAGTCTGAGTAGTTTCCTTTATCTTTCTCCCTACTCAGAGATATGGTGAAATGAAGAGATAATTTGGATGTGCAAATGTTAAAATATAAAATAAATTGTGATGGTTTTTCAACTCAATTCTTTTGAATTGTTATAATATGTTGTGAAACATAAGATCCGAGAAATAGAGTATGAGTTCTACAACAGAGTGAGAATCACATTTAAGTCCATGAAGGAGTATTTCATTTATAGAATTAAGTGCAAATAAATAG
>JXCR01126157.1:1917-13148 GCA_002079205.1 Phalaenopsis hybrid cultivar | reverse complement strand
CCTGCATAAATCAATAGCAATAAGGGATTATGATATTTTACTAAAAATATATAAATTATTGCATAGAAGGGGTTTTTACATATCAAGTTATGATGGCATCTAAATAACATAAATTAATAGTAGNACAGTTTTAACTGTAACGAAATTGCAGTAGTTCTACCCCTGCTTTGTTAATAATATAACAGTTGTTTATACTGCAAATATATAACATTTTTGGCAACAATCATAAAATCATTGCAAAAATCATTGCTTTCAATATAATTTTTAATAGTATATAGAATTGCGGGGAGATTGAGTAATTCAAATTTTTAAAAGAAAGAAATAAGATATGCACCACATAATTGTTATGTATTTATATATCTATCATATAAGTTTTAATATTTATATGCTTGACTCATAAATTTTTAATTACATAAAAAATGACACTACTACCAACACTCTTTTATCCATATACTTGATATGAATAGGATAAAATAGTATTATATAAGCAAATATTAAAGTTCAAATGTTTGATATGCAAATACAAATGCCCACTAAAAATTAAAGAGCCTAAACCAGCCAATAATAAATAATACAACTACACTTTATTTGGATTTCATTTTGTTTCCATTTTTTTGCTTTTCCTCCAATCAAAGCTAAGATACAGTCATATGTTTTTGTTTTGCACAAATCACCAACATAATTAGTTGGTATTTTTATTTTTTGATTGTTAAGCTTCGAGCATGAGATTGTTCGGTGCGAGAGCAAACACCCAGTCATGCCACCATCATCTAAGATCAGCACGAACATGTAGTCCTTGATCTATGTGAAGAGTTATCATAGTTTTATAACGAACATCGTCACACGGGCAGCTAAGCCTAAATTTGAAGAAATGGAGTAGGACTGCTGCGAAGATCTTCATCTGTACATATGCAAAGTCCTTTCCCAAGCAGATACGAGGTCCAGCCTGCATCACCATGTTGAACTCACAGCTTGAAAGGTGTTGGACCCAACAAAAATTATGAAAATAAAAGTTCATCAACTTTTGACAGTTTATTTTTTGTTTTTTTACCTGGAATGCTGTAAACTTGAAAGGACTTTCATTGCGAATTGAACCATCATCATCAATCCATCTCTCTGGCTGGAAATTTTCAGCATCATTACCCCAAAGCTCTTCCATCCTGCCCATGGCGTAAGGCATGTAGAACACAGCGTCTCCTTTATTAACATTAAATCCATCAGGTAAAGTGTCATCGGAGAAGCAGCTCTTCACCTCCTGCATAAATCAACAGCAATAAGGGATTATGATATTTTACTAAAAATATATAAATTATTGCATAGAAGGGGTTTTTACATATCAAGTTATGATGGCATCTAAATAACATAAATTAATAGTAGGATTTTGCAGAAGCATACCAATGGAACTGCTGGGAACAATCTTAGAGTTTCGGATAATGCAGCATGAAGGTACTTCATTTTATCAAGAGCTTCTTCAGTTATTTTCTCTATGAACTCATTGATACTAATGTCTTTCATTGCTTGGGTTGCTTGTTTCACTTCTTGGAATATTTTTTCTTGCACAGCGGAATGTTTACAAAGCAAATATAAGAACCAAGACAGCGTTCCTGCTGTGGTGTCTTTGCCAGCTATAACAAAGTTGAGTATGATGTCTCTCAAATACTCAAAAGTTATATTTTCTGGGTCTTTCTCCATTTCTGTCATCAATCTTGACAGAATGTCTTCTTTCTTTTCCTACGTATAGGATTATAAATGTGAGCTATATCAACTTTGTATTATGCCAAACTGCTCATCAACACTGATATTTTACTATATATATATATATATATATGTATATAAAGGAATTGTCGGAAGCTATTATACTAGCCCCGCCTATCCCTTATGTGCCTAAGAATTCGAGTACCACACCTGACCCGAGGGGACTTACAGCTGATAAGCAAATGCTCGATCAACTGATTTGAGTATGCTATATATATATATTTGAAAAGGAAATCGGTATTTGGCAGAGGCCCAAATACCAATTTTTCAAGCGCTAGACCCCATGATAAAAGTCTGCGCCATGTGCCTAAAAGTTCTAGAACTCAGCTTCACTAGTTTTCAAACCCGTGACTTGAGGGGACTTACAGTGAACCCCGCCAACCAACAGGCCATGACTTGGTGCGCCCGCACACACACACACATGTATACATATATGAAAAATAGACGAAAATTATACCAAATTATTTTTCCCAGAGTTTATTTGCTCATTCTTAGCACGAATCAAGTTGTAGATGAAGTCATTAAGAACTTTGATGTCTTCCTTGAATTTCGCCTCACAGCCAATGTTGAAAAGCCTTTTAATTTTCCAGAAAGGATCAACATACCGTCTTATGGTGTAGACACTTAGGTTATCAAAAGCCTTGGTAAATTTAACTCCATCAACAGACCCATCCAAGTTCTTTAGGTCGAATCCGAACCCAACTTTAAATATTGAGTCCATTGTGGAACTCATAAATAGTTCCTGCAATGTCAACAAAATAGTTTCAACCTACCAATTAAAAACAAAAATTGATTTTTTTTTCTTTTAATGAAACTGAAATCAATGACATAGAACTTTATAGCACATGTATAGATTTTTGCTAGAAATAAAAGTATAATTTTTTAAAATAATAAAGTAACCTGAATATCCATTGCCACATTGGATCTGGCTTTCTCAGAAATCATATAGGCAAGTTTTGCTGCATTTGCTTTGAAAACACTGCTATTATAGTTCCTCAAAGCTCTTGTAGAGAACTCAGAAGTAGCTAATTTTCTCTGATGATGCCATTTTTCACCATCTACTCTGAAGATTCCATCTCCAAATAATTCCTTCA
Source organism: Phalaenopsis hybrid cultivar (assembly GCA_002079205.1). NCBI lineage: Eukaryota > Viridiplantae > Streptophyta > Magnoliopsida > Asparagales > Orchidaceae > Phalaenopsis > Phalaenopsis hybrid cultivar. Next base: position 10,299 of record JXCR01126157.1, on the reverse strand, counting down.
GATTTTCATAATTTATTTGTCCCTGAAATTTGATAAAATGATTCATAAATTTATGATGCACTCCTTTCTTATTATGAATATACATTACGTTGCAAAATATTAATTAAAAAGGTAAAATTGTGGAGATGAAGTATATCAAACTTTGTCCATGGAAGCCAACATTTCGTGTCATTTGTCATAATCAAACGTCGCAAGACGTTAAAACATGTATTCCTAACTAGTTTTATATAAAAGAAATAACAATCCAGGCAAACATAATAGTTTAGACCGCAATACCGATGTAGGCAGCGCTGCATACGTCAGTAGGTTATAGGGAGAGTATTGGGAGATTATAACCGCGTTATACCCAACCTCTCTGTAACCTACCTGTAACATTCAAGCAAGTTTCGTGATTTTGTTTTTATATATTTGTAAGTTACAGTATGTTACAGGAAGGTTACAAGGGATATAATGCGGATATAACCCCTCAATACCCTCTCTATAACCTATTTATAGGTTACTGAATGTACGTCTTACATACGCAAATTTTTTCCCTTACTCAAGGTGCGCTAAAGATTGGATATAACTTGGATTTTTTTCATAAAATTTTCTAGTGAAAAGAAGCCTTTTGCAATTTGATTTATTAGAATATTACAGCTGAATGAAAATTATTGGCAATCCGTTTAAAAAAAAATGAAAAGAATTATAAATTTTACTTTAAATATAATAATTCTACAATTAATTATATAATCTGCGCAACTGTTAAAGAACTATTAGGCTATGGCTTTGTTTGATTGAAGTTTTGCTTTTAAATTATGATGTTTGAAAAATCTTTTTGAAAAAAAAAGTATTTTAGATTACAAACTTAAGACTATGAAAATGGAGTTTTGGGAAACTTAGGGTCCGTTTGGGGCAGCTTATAAGTGCGGGCCGTATTGTTTGGTTCGCACGTTTCACCAGCTTATCAGAAACTGCGTTTGTGTTTTTACACTAAACACAGGCCGCGGGTTGACTCCTGCGGCCAGACCGGGGACCGCGTTTTAGTGCCAAATATCATTTATCCCATTTAGAAAGAGCTTATCCATCGTTGTTCCTCCTCTTATAATAACTTTCTAATTTTCAACAAAGTAGTATCAGAGCCAAATTTTCTTTCTAGAGAGATAATGAGCAAATGTACGATTCCCTTCCAAGTCCCAATGCTTAATAATAACAACCATGACAATCGGAGCATCAAAATGAAGACTTTTCTTGAAGTGCAATATGTATGAGAAATGATAGAGAAAGTCTAGAACGAGCTACAAGATGAGTCAAGTCTATCCAAACTCAAAAGGATAGCCTAAGATATTCGAGGAGGAGAGACAAAAAGACTATATATCTAATATAACAAGGATTAGATGATGATGCTTTTGAGAAGATTTATGATGCAAAATCTGCAAATGAGGCATGGGAGAAACTTCAGACCTCTTATAAAGGAGCGAAGCAAGTTAAGAAGTTGCATCTCCAAATATTAAGAGGTGACTTTGAAGCCTTACATATGAAAGAAGATAAATTCATCTCTGACTTCTTTACTAGCGTCTTAGCGGTTTCTAATCAACTAAAAAGAAATTGGTATAAGCTGGAAGATGTAAGGATTATGATAAGATCTTCCGGTCTTTAGATTCAAAGTTAGATCATATTGACATCATCATTGAAGGAACCAAAGACTTGAGGGCTATGACAATTGAGCAGCTCTTGACTTCTTTACAAGCATATGGAGAAAAGAAAAAGAAGAAGCAAGTCATCACAGAACAATTCTGAAGACAAAAATTAATTATTTAGTTAAAGAAGAGAGCCTAAAGTACGACTGAAGTCAATAAGAAAGAGGTCGCGGTCATGGATGTGGATGGGATTGGAGTTCTAATAATGATGATGATAATAATACCAATTTTGGATGAGGAAGTTCAATAAGAGTGCACGGAAAAGGAAAATCAATACCAATGTATGATAAATCTTAATGAAGTGTTACAATTGTGTAATTTTGATCACTATGCTGCAAAATATTGAGCTCCCAATGACAACAATGTTGATCAACATCTCGACACTAGGCTCTTAACACTATGACGCTCCTGCATAGCACTGCAGCGGAATCTAACAGTAGTGCAATTATGTCAAAAGCCCAAATGATGTTTTAGAAGCATGAAGCACCTTAACTAGCACAATCGTGCCTGCATTAAGTGACTTGCATCACATTGTCAGCGCAACACTGCAGAAGTCGTGTGATTAGAGGAATGAAGAGAGCTGTGTGAAGATAGAATGCCTCAGCTCGTTTGAGATGAATGGTTTGAACTTGTTGAAGAAGAATGAACGGTGCTTATGTTGAAAATTAAACTTTATTTAAATTCTAAAGACTTGTTTTATGAAGAAAGTTCTAGAATATTCTAGAGATATATTTTAAAAGAGCGATTTAGAGAATTTCAGAATGTGTGATTAATGAATTTTGTAAATGAATATAGAAAAAATTTCTAGAAAACCAATAGTAATCTTTTGATTAAAATGTGCTGACACAATCCTAATGAGGTGTCGCTAGTATAAATAAGTGGGGTGTGTTTTGAGTTTTGTATCAAATATAATCAAGAAATAAAAGAGAAATAAAAATAAGTTTTTCAAGTTATTCCTCTTCTCTTCTTAGCATTCCTCCTCTTATAATAGCCTTCTAATTTCCAACAAAGTAGTATCAGAGCCAAATTTTCTTTCTAGAGACATGATGAGCAAATGTATGATTCCCTTCCAAGTCCCAACCCTTAATAATAACAACTATGACAATTGGAGCATCAAAATGAAGACTTTTCTTGAAGTGCAATATCTATGAGAAATGATAGAGAAAGTCTAGAACGAGCTACAAGATGAGTCAAGTCTATCCAAACCCAAAATGATAACCTAAGATATTCGAGGAGGAGAGACAAAAAGACTCTTTATCTAATATATTAAGGATTAGATTATGATGCTTTTGAGAAGATTTATGATGCAAAATCTGCAAATAAGGCATGGGAGAAACTTCAGACCTCTTATAAAGGAGCGAAGCAAGTCAAGAAGTTGCATCTCCAAATATTAAGAGGTGAGTTTGAAGCCTTACATATGAAAGAAGATAAATTCGTCTCTGACTACTTTACTAGTGTCTTTGCGGTTTCTAATCAACTAAAAAGAAATTGGTATAAGCTGGAAGATGTAAGGATTATGAAAAGATCCTTCGGTCTTTAGATTCAAAGTTAGATCATATAGACATCATGATTGAAGGAACCAAAGACTTGAGGGCTATGACAATCGAGCAGCTCTTGACCTCTTTACAAGCCTATGGAGAAAAGAAAAAGAAGAAGCAAGTCATCACAAGACAATTCTGAAGATAAAAATTAATTATTTAGCTAAAGAAGAGAGCCTCAAGTATGATTGAAGTCAACAAGAAAGAGGTCGCGGTCATGGATGTGGATGAGATTAGAGTTCTAACAGTGATGATGATAATAATACCAATTTTGGATGAGGAAGTTCAATAAGAGTGCAAAGAAAAGGAAAATCTTATATAGAGCTCTCAATAACAACAGTGTTGATCATTTAATTTTGATCAATCTTTTCTTTGCAAAATTAAATCATATAGTGATAAATCTTAGTGAAGTGTTACAATTGTTTAATTTTGATCACTATGCTGCAAAATATAGAGCTCTCAATAACAACAATGTTGATCAACATCTCGACATCCGACTCTTAGCACTATGACGCTCCTGCATAGCACTGCAGCGGAATCCAACAGTAGTGCAATTATGTCAAAAGCCCTAAGATGATGTTTTAGAGACATGAAGCACCTTAACTAGCACAACTGTGCCTGTATCAAGTGACTTGCATCACATTGTCAGCGCAACAATGTCCTCACTGACCTAAGGTACTTTTTGGAGATTTTATTAAAGTTTAGCCCATAAAAATAATAAAATTCATCACAAAATGATGATTTGGAAGTGGGAGGTACTCAAAGATCTAAGGAGAAGACACCAAGATAGAGAGAGAGAGAGTGTGTGTGTGTGTGGGTGCTTATAGTGTGTAAGAAGTGTACTTTGTTTATTAAAAGTGTGAGAAAGTAAAACTAAGTTGAGTGACATTGAAAAAGGAAGAATCATATTAAAACAAACCAAGATTAATATCAGGTTTGATTGTTCATTATTTGTGTACACTTTTATTTTGAATTTCAATAGAATTTGCTTGGTTTTATTTTCACATATTTAGGAGCTAACTAATTTATGATTCTTTGATTTGGTAGTATAGTAATCACTTCAAATAATCAACTTAAAAAAATAATTTATGATTACTCACTAGGATTCACTTCAAATAATCAACATAAACATCTCAAGTCCTTTATCTCACAGGATGTAGCAAGAATCTCGTTTAAGGACTCTAATGCTGAGACATCATTGCCTGTAAGAACAATATCATCAACATAGATAAAAAGGATAAGTATCTAGCTACCAGAGGAGTGTCGGAAGAAGAGAATGTGATTCAATTGAGCCTGGGTAAAACTGTGGCTTAGAAACACCTTTATAAAGTTGTTAAACTGGGCCCTTAGAGACTGTTTTAGCAAATAGAGGGACTTTCATAGCCTACACACTTGTCCTCTGGAGGTAGTAGATCAAAGTTCAAAGGGAGAGACATGTACTCCTCTTCTATCAGCTCTCCATTTAAGATTGCACACCACAAGTGACAAAATGACTCGAATAGTGTATAACTTAGCCATTGGAGCAACTGTCTCCTCCTAGTCAACTCCATGTATCAGTGATTATGCTTTCAAGATCAATCTTACCTTTTTGCATTCAAAGGACCAGTCAGAGATGAACTTGGCGTTGAAAATCCATCAGCACCCTACTGCTTTCTAATTGCCTCGAGGAAGGTCCACCTTGTCCCATGTATGTTTCCACTGAAGGGAATTCATCCTCCATTCTATGGGTTTCCAAACTAAATCAATAAGAGCAACCTCAATAGTAGCAGGGATCTGATGGTCCATCAAGGCAGTGACAAATGCTTTGTAGGTCAGCGATAGACCATGGAAAGAGACATATTATTCTATAGAATAGAGGGAGCATGTCTATGTGTACCGTACTTGAAGAACTAACCTCTCCATTCAAAGGAGTTGTGTTGAAGATGTCATTGTGAGTAGAGTCATGATCCTGCAAGAAGGCAATGAACTTTAAAGTAGGAGCATCAGTAGACACGGACAGTGGGAGGAGGAGAAGTTGTACTCAATAGAACTGGGGATTCCTCGATGGTAGGAACAATAGGGGTAACATTCATAGAAGTAAGATACAAGTTCATGTTAGAGAACCCAATCACCCCCTAACTTAAGGCCGAGCTAGAAACTCAGAGAACACTTTCAAAGAATGAGACATCAACACTCACATAGATTTTATTTATGGTAACATCAAGACATTAATACCCATTTTGAGTTGTGGAGTACCTAAGGAAGAAAAATTTTATGGATTTGAGAACAAGTCTACTTCGAGTGGGGTCAGTGTTTCGATCAAAGGTCATGCACACAAAAACCTTAGGATCTAATGTGGAGAAGACCCTATTCGTAGGGAAGCATGACATCATGATGGCTAATGGGATTTGAAACTTATGAATTTTAGAGAGGACTCTATTTATGAGATAAACAGTAGTTAGAATGTCATCATTATAAAACTGTTTTGAAACCTAAGATTTAAACATAATAAAGTGAGCAACGTCAAGGAGGTGACGATCTTTTTGCTCGTTACCCCCATTTTTTAAGGAGTGTTCGTACACGAGCTATGATGGAGGATGCCCTTATTTACCAAGAATTCACCTAAAATAGTGTTGGAAAACTTATGGCCATTATCGGTCCAAAGGACCTCAATAGGAGTTTTAAATTGAGTTAAAATAAAGGTGTAGATGTTTCAGAAGGAGATAAAAACTTTAGAGTTGTCTTTTAAAAGGTTGACTTATGTTATTCGAGTGTGGTCATTAATAAAAGCCAGGAACCACATTTTATTGGTGTAGCTGAAAGTGCGAGTGGGTCCCCATATGTCATTATGAATGAGGAAGAAAGGAGCAAAAGATGTGTAAGTGTGGGGTGGATAATGAACTTGATGATGGTTGGCTAACTGACATGTCTCGTAATTGAAGTTAGAAAACATTTTATTAGAAAACATCAAAGGATACTAATTTTTCAAATATTGAATACTAGGGTGTCCCAAATGAAAATGGTACAATATAGTGGACATTCAATAACTGGAGATAATCTATAAACCATGAATGGTGTGTCCACACTCTTTGTGCTTTTCACTTGAAAATAGTTGAGTCCACTACCCTATTAGCAATTTCAATCATTCTCTCCAAACAATGATCGTAAAAAACACAACCATTATAAGAGAAATTAACAACACAATCAATATCATTTGTCAATTTGCTGACAAATAACAAGTCACATTGTAATAGGGCAATATGGAAATCAGACTCTAGAGTTAGACCGATCGTTCGTACAACCAACCATTTACCAACAATGACACTACAAGAGCCATTGGCAATTCAAAAAGTATGTTTTCTAGAGCATGGACAATAAGCCAAGAAAGCTTGTGAAAATCCAATTACGTGATCTGTGGCACTTGAATCAATAATTTGCTTACTAGAGGAGGAATAAACCATGAGAGTAATAGGAAGTATACCTTTTCGGACATGGGTTGTGGATGGAACTACAAGAATTTGACTGGCTCCAATAAGTTTGATCAATTGCTCTATTTTTTAGAGATTCAAAGGATTCTGGAATGTTACAAGTAGGAACCGATTGAGTTGTGGTAGGCTCAGACGTCGCCGTGAGATCCTTGGAGGTCGAGGATTTGGCTGAATGTTTGTACGCCGACATAACATGAAGTTTCTAACACTTGTCCCAAATGTGGTTGGGTTTGTAACAGTAAACTCAAGTGGGGTGGTTAGCCTGATATGACATGGATGAGGGTTGAGCACTTTTTAAGATCAAGACAGATGAATCACTGAAGGAGTGGAAGTGTCGAGCATGACAAATATATGGCTTTCTTCTTGATGAATCTTGGTGAAGGCTATGCGAGTGGAAGGAAGAGGATCCTGACCATGAATGCGGCCTTGAACTTCATCAAGGTCTTTGCTAAGGCTAGTCAGGAATTGGATCATGCGATCCTTTTATTACAATCTTCTGGAATAGGGATAGGTTGGCCTTAAAATCCTAAGTATAGTCACAATATAAATAACATTCCATCCATAGTGCAACAAGGTCGTTTTTGTACTGAGTCACGGTCCTTGTCCTCCGTTTTGCTTCTCAATTTTTCCTAGTGCCTCATAGAGTTGGCTAGAATTTCCTACATTCAAGTAGGTATCATGGACAACCGTCAAGAGGGCACTAGTTGATGAAAGGAACATATATGAATTTACAATCAAAATCTCCGTGGAGTTGATTAGCTTCGACATGAACATGGAGTTCTCCATTTCCCAAGCTCTATTTGCCAGGTCAGTTTTTCGAGGCTCACAAGCCATACTTGTGGGGTAACCAAACTTTCCACCTCCTTTGATCAACAAAGACATCCCTTGGGACCATTGAAGAAAGTTATTTTCGTTTAGTTTATGGGTTGTGATTAAGATATTCATGTTGGTTTTTGAACTTCCAGTTTGAAAGGTAATGAAAATTGTGGTTGATCCTCCATTGGAATCAAGAACACATTCTAAAGGTGGTTCTAAGTTGTGAGGAATCTGCCATATTCTAACTAAACCAAAGGAGATGTTGTGGTTCTGAGCCATTGATGAATTTTGGTAGGGTTATAATTGAGCACTACAAGGAACAATGACTATAGGAAGTAACATTTATTGTAGAAAAATAGCAGGTGCTACCCTAAACAACAAGAAGGGGCCTTGGATCCATAACTGCAAGAAAAAACGACTGCAAAGGGATGTCTAACGATTGTTGGAACTTGCGGTTGGAACAAAAGGTTCATGCAGCTGCTGGAACCAATAGAGAAGGTCGTCGACTAAGATGTGCAGGCTGCTAGAATCGGTAGAGGCGGCCGATGGCTGCTCGATCTAGAGTTAGGTTTTGATACCATGTTGAGATTTGAAATAGAGCAACACAATATTATTGATAGAAGAAGGGGTATTTAAATCTAATTACAATATGCATACAAAGGAAATAAATAAAACATAATAAAATAACTAGAAAAGAAAATAAACAGAGTAAAGAAAATTTAGAAATTCGTAATAAGGGAGTAAGAGTAAATAATAAATAATAATAGCTAGTGATTGCCATTATAATCTAATAATCATTAAAAAAAGCTTAATCATATATAATAATCTTCAATATAAGAAATGAGAAAATAAAAATCAAAAGAGAAACAAAAACAAAAATTCTAA
>JXCR01126153.1:0-30326 GCA_002079205.1 Phalaenopsis hybrid cultivar | reverse complement strand
TATATATATATATATATATATATTAATCGTAGTGGATTATGTTACAAAATTTACTGAAGTAATTTAATTACCTCAATGACATGCTCAATGTGCTTCAAAATTTTTAATTAAAAATATTTTCACAAGATAAGGAATGTCAAGAGTAATCATTATCGATCGAAGATCTCATTTTAGAACTACAAAAAGAGCAAAGTTGGTGAAAAACTATAATATATTGCTGAAATTTGCAACTACTTATCATCCGCAAAGTAGTGGTTTGCGGAAGTATCAAATCATGAAATTAAATGAATTTTGGAAAAAAGCAAGAATCCTAATAAAATGGTTTGGTCTGCTAGATTAGAATCTGCATTTTGGGCATACTGGGCATCTTATAAGACACAAATAAGAATGTCCTAGAAAAGATTAACATTTGGGAAGACTTATCACTTACAAGTAGAATTAAAGTATAAAGCTTATTGAGTTACTAAGGAATTCAATTTCAATTTAAAAGATGTAGTGACAAAAGATTGTTGGAATTGAATGAGCCTGATGAAATTAGGAATGAATTTTACAGTAGTGCTCGGATTTATAAGGAAAGAATGAAGTAATGACATGATCAAAAGATATTAAAAAGGAATTTGAACTTGGACAGAAAGTTTTATTATACAATACAAGATTGAAATTATTTCCTGGAAAAATAAAGTCTGGATGGAGAGAGACATTCAGAATTGTTAAAGTCCATCCCTATGGAGCTGTTAATATTGAAGATCCCAATATTGGAAGGATATTTAAAGTGAATGAGCACAGATTGAAACCATATTTTGATGGTCAAAGACCAGTTTTTAAAGAGACTATAATGTTGGGTCACCCAAAATAAAGACTGGGAATGTCGGGCTGACGACATTAAACCAAGAGCTTTGTGGGAGGCAAATTTTATTTATCGTTGTTTATTTTGCTTTTATGTTTTCATTCAGGATATTTGACTTATATTTTATTTGTACTTTTATAAATTCTGTGTATTTGAGAAATTTGACATTGAGAAAATATTTAAAAACATCTTTATTTACATAATTGTATGAAATAATTAAGAATTTATTGGATCAAAATCGAAATGACAAATTTTTTAGATTTAGCACATGATGAGCTAGATTGGCACCTGAAGTGACATATTCCAGAGAACTGGCACCTAAAAGGCCAGAATCGGCGCGTGAAGCGCCGCAGCGCCTAAAACGACTTAAAATGTTTCAAAAGGTAGTTTTATTGCAATTTTTGGCGGGTTCTTCTCCTTATAACTCATAGAAACTGATTCCAAATTACATTTCAGTTGGGAAAACAAGGGAAGAGTCACTAGTTTTCAATTCCTTGGCTTCCAACACTAAGAACTTAGCTAGATTTGGAATTTTCAACTGGCAAAGTTCATCCGTTTTGATGCGCAAAAGTTGCATGATCAAGTTCTTGTGACTTGTGAATCAAGTATTTAGCGAACTGAATACTTGAGTATAAGAGAATATTGCGCACATACGCCAGAAAGTGCTTTCTTACACTACAACCGTTGTAGTTGTCCTCGTGGAGAAAGAGTTTTATGCAAGTCTTTAAGGAATCAACCAAGGAATTTTCTATATGTGAGTCAGATTTATGTTATTCACTCCTTCAAGAATAAAAAAGAAGTTTACAATTGAAAGTGTGCCTATTTGCCACTCTTAAAATTTTACCCTTATGAGAGAAAATATGAATGAACTCTATTGATACCTTATGAATGAAGATGCAAATTGGGGGCCTAGAGATGATGCAAATATACGTTTTTCTTCATCATTGTGAAATCCTGTTTCTAAGGCTTGTCGCTTCTTTATTGCATAAAAATTACTCCCCACTATGAAAATCAGTTTGTTAACTAAGGAGATTGCTATTCTAAACTATTGTATTCAAATTAGAAAACTAATTGATATTGTAGCAATAATTGTGAAATCAGTTTTGGGTTTGATTGTCAATGGATGTGCAACTGGATTGGGAAGTTCGTTCACTATTTTTCTACTATGCAGTTAATCGGAAGTACCTTATAAGAGTTGGAAGAAAGTGCTTCTTCCTTGGAAGTCGATGGATCCAGAAGTTTATTGCAATTGTATTAGAATGGGTGATGAGAATGATATGAATGTCTTGAGGGATCAAGTATCATAGAATTCATCACCTATTTAGACGCACCTTAGTTTAAACATACTTTTCAAAAGGATTAAGAAGATAGAAAAAGCGGTACAGAACCTTATGCATGCAATTGGGAATATTTCTGAAATTTTGGATCAATTAGATGGAGACTTAAAGAACATTTTGAACTTAATAGTGGTGTTGAAGATAGTTTTGTACGTATGTTCAAGAAACATGCTTGGATTGTGGAAGATTTAATTGATGAATTTTATTATCGAACCTTCTAGACCTTATACGTACACTACCAATATGGGAGATATTCAGGAGGACGAGAGCGAAGAAGATATTCGAACATAATCTATGCACAAAATATTTTCTTAGTACTACTTATTTATTTTAATGTGTTATGTTCGATTGCTTTTACTTTTATTGTTAAACTCTATTTAAGTTTTTGTATAGTATTTCAATGATTAGATTTTCATGTTAGGATGTTTGGTTTGTTTTGGATACTGAATTAAATTTTCTGTGCTAAAAAAATGTTAGTTTGTAATAGCACGGATTTTATATAAAAAAGTAAGTTTTGTGATGTTTCTAAAAGTTTGGTGTTTGGGCAATGCTTAAATTATGATTTTAAATGTTTATTTATGTTAATTAGAGGAGGACATAAAGCGGTACATAGCAGATTTTCACAGAAAATGAAATCTTAGAAATTTAAGGCGTTGGTGCCTAATGCGCAAAATTGGTGCCTAATAAGCCAAATTGGTGCCTGATGCACCAAATTGGTGCTTAATGCACCAAATTGGCACCTGAAGCACCAGTTTATGGAAAGTTAGGGCATGCTTTGCTAGGTTTGGCGCCAGAAGGACTAAATTCCCAAAAATGCCAAATTGCCTAAAAAACTATGAATTCGCACAGTAAAACGTATCTTATCATGAGAGGCTTACTCTTTGCCTTGTGGCTTAACGAGAGGTTAGAAACCATTGGGATGTTTCTTTTGAAATAAATCATCCTTTTTTGATAACCCTATGATATTCTTCACTTTAAAGTTAAGCAAATGCCCTTGGATCAAGAGTTTTCTTGGGTATCCCAAAGATATGATTAAATAAGTGGGATATGTCCAATTGGGAGCAGTCTGTATCCCATAATAGGCAAGCAAAAATGAATCAGTACTTGTGGGTAGCTTTCATAGACATTCCTTTGTGGAAGTTTGACACAAGTTTTTTCAATATAATCCTATTCAAATGTCTAGAAAGTTAAGGTCTAGGCACCACAGTTGGGCACCTAAGCTCCAAAATTAATTTAACTTTTATTCATTAAATTAGAAAGAATTTTGAAAAGGTTCCTAAAGTGGCCCTTGGTGATTTTTAGAGATTTATTAATATGAAAGATTTCAAAATGTAATAGGGGTCATTTTTGTGTAGTTTTAACCACCATTAGAGTGAGCGGCCAACATAGTGAGCGTGTTGTGTGTCTTTGTGATTGTCAGTGTTTACTGAGTCTTGTGGATTCAAGATCAGTCAGGGAACTTTGGAGGATTTCTTAGCGAAGAATTTCAGATAATTATTTGTAGTTTTGTTTAAGTTTTGTGTTGTAAACTTAGTTTTTAATATTTATAAAGTTATGTTTTGTTATCCTCATGAAGTCTTAGTAGTTTTCTTATCTTTCCATTGCAATAAGAAGAAATCAATCATGTGGTTAATGTTTTGAAGAGTTTTTTTATTCCATAAATTTGTGATGATATTTTCACTGGTTCTTAATCTACTGTGCAAACTGGTCTTTTTTTATGTTAAAATCCATAATGAAATATAATGACTCGAGAGGGCTATAATTTCACCTAACTAGTGCGTACCATACTAAACCTTAGAAGGATGGGAGCCAAGTCTATTGGGGAGTGAAAATAAATATGGAGATAAGTTTTAATTGGTGTAGAATTGATTATTTTATAGTGACAGGCTATAACCTTTATCAATTTGGTTCTTAGTTTGGAACCTCAGGCCTGGTTGCTTCTAATAGAGATGACACATTGAGTAATCTGGAAGTGAGAGGCTAGAATCTACTTAGCACAATCATATCAATCCAGAACTGAATTTCAGATTAGTCAATGTACCTTATAAACTCGGGAGAGGGTAATGAATATGTATGCTCCTATTTGTCAGAAAACCTCACTTCTTACCTTTGAGCATTTGATTCCTACACTTCTTACAATCTTTTTGCAAGGGGAAAATCTTTTTATTATAATCATACTCCTTTACACATCTATAGTTTAGAAAATTTGCATTTACTTTTAGCTTTAAATTAGATTGAGCAAACTTTAGTTAATAATCTTTTACAAAAAGTTTTATATTGTTCTCCTATAAATTTTGTTTATAGTTTAAGTAGAAATATTTCTTTGTTGACATTGAAACTCACTTTTTCCTTGTGGTTTCAATTTCTGGGTTTTAAAAAAAACTCTATATTACTTGAAACGATACATATACTTGCTTATTACCCTTAGGGTCTGAGAAGTTAATAAGTTTTATAAAATATTTGTTTTACACACTAGCCACTAACTATAAATTGGGTCAAGTTTTTGTCCATCTCTCATAAATTAGATAATCACATAATTGTGGGTCAGGTGATATACCAAAATAAAATGTAGTTTTAAGTATATATTTTATGTCTATTTTTCGTCATATTGCACTTTCAAGAAGGAAATTTATGTGTTTTTGTTACAGGTATATAACTTGTAGCCATTTGGAGAAAATGTAGCAAAAAAAGACAAAATACGGAGCAAAAAAAAGAATTTTGGAAATCTGGTGCATGATGCGCCAGATTAGCGCGTTGTCTGACAGAGCTGATGCCAATTTTTTTATATGTAAGAATTTATGAAGTTGACACCACTATAGAGCCAAAAACTTGATACTTATATGAAAAGTAAGTTGTGTAAAATATATATAATTATAGGTAATTAATAATGAGATTCTACGCCAGTATACGTATGGTTATCAAATAATAAAGAACTTTCTATTTAAGCCCCAAATATTGATCCTACAGGGAAGGTGTAAATTCGCAATGATAAGTTTTACTAGGAAATTTATAGAAAATCAAATGAAATAACTGTCACTAATTTTGAATGTTGAGATGTTATCTAAACTAAAGTACTTCACTATTAGCAAAACAAAAATGCAAAGTTTAAAAAGTAAATAATAATCTAATAATTATGTTTATGTAATGAAGATTTCTTATGTGAAACATCATCCCTCCCACTACAATGAGGATCTGGTGAAATGACATGAGATAAATGTTTTTAATATGTATTGTGCCAAATAAGAGCAATTATAATTCTCTACCCAGATACAGTGCATAAGAAATCATTGGCTAATCCTAGGATTAGTTCATAAATCTGTGGCTTGTCTAGGAGTATACCATTTCCCACTCCAGAGCTCCCACTTCCCTTCCCTTGAAGGCTAACTCTCGCTTTAGTTTTTAAACACTAATATCGCTCCAGAGCTCCCACTTCCCTTCACCTGAAGGCTAACTCTCGCTTTAGTTTTTAAACACTAAGACCAAATTAGTCTAGGTTTAGTCCCTAAATCCATGGCTAGGCTAGGAGGATACCGGCTCCCACTCCAGAGCTCCTCTTCACCTGAAGGCTAACTCTCGCTTTAGTTTTTAAACACTAAGACCAAATTAGGGATTTTATTCTGTCACCCTAAAAATTCTTCGATTCTACACTCAACAAAAATATTTCTCTTTTTATTTGTGCTTAATTCCATGAACAAATTTCTCCTCCATGAAACCAAATGTCATCCTCACTCATTTGTAGAACTCATACTCCATTTCTCGAATCATTTATTTCACAACATATTTTAACAATTCAATTGGCCAAATCGAAATGACACATCATATTAGCTCTTCATATCAATTTAACTCAGAGTTGAACTCTTCAAAAATCATCCAAATACATCAAACCATCTAAAAGAAAGGGTTGAACCACTTTTGGATCTAGTCTGTCGTCGTCGGCGCTGAGTAAAAATTTCAGCTGTTCTATTGTTCTACACCGTTAGCGCTGAGTACTTCTTCAAAAATGTCGATTTGACTCTAAATTCCATCCTTTTTTTCTTAAGTCCTAAAAATCAACAATTTGCAAGCAAACATCGAAATACCTTCCATTAAGGTGCAATATCACCAAAAATAAGTATAAAATTTGGGTCTAAAAATGCATATATTTTTGGTGTATCAAAATCCCCCAAACTTACATGTTACTTGTCCTCAAGTAACTTCTCTACTACATAAAAATAGGACTTATGGTAAATAATTTAACTTTTAGACTTTCATATTTAAGTTCTCTAAACATAATAATATAACTTAAAAAAATTCAAAATAACTCTAGTAAATATTAAAGGTGCTAGAATATTCAGTAATTAAGTCTAAGATTTCTGATCCTCTATTTATTTCAAGAAAAATTGTAATTTGTCATATTAAAGTCACTTAGAAAATTCATATGAAATAGGACTTCATAGAACTTTTTTAATCATTAAGCTAATACTCAAATAAAATGTTTAGAAAATGTGTCAGTCTTTTTCCTTAAGTTGATTCAAGTGAAGGAAATTTTTAATTAAGCATCTCCTCTAGCTTCTTCCCACATCTTTTTTCTTTTTTTTACTTTTCAGGAACATTTTTAATCTCCTTTTTTTTTTTCTTTCTTTCTTCCTTTTTTTAAATGTATGCGAGGATTACTATATCTGAATAGCCTTTAATAATTTTGAACTTCACTATCCTCTTCTTAAAGTTAAAATTTTTTTTACATTTCTTCACTTAACAAATTAATATTAACTTAAAAATTACAAAAAGTTCATTATTTTTTCTTTTTATATGAATCTTTTAAGAATTTAAATACTTAAAATATACAAATTCCTTTACTTAAAATAGAAAAACATAGTCTCATCTCTTTTGCCAAATATCTTATTCTCTAGCATTAATATTTATTATTAAAAAATTTTTTAATTAAATTTACTATATATTTAGAAACATAATTATAGTTATCCAAAGTTAACCCCTAATAGTAAGGATCATGTTAAATTTAAAATTTTTGAAAATATAGTTAAGTGAGGACAAATAAAATTAGGTTCTCTCATTTCTATTTTTTTAAATAATTTTTCTCCCCCACAAACTTAAATTTATTTTTAAAAGATTTACATGAAGAACTTTAAAAATAAAAGTGTTAAAGAAAGCATTAAATGCATAAAGAGAATTCATACCTATTGAAGAATCTGATTTTTACAAATAAATTTTGCAGGTGCTAATATAAAAAACTACAAGGCTTAAAACATTAAATTGTACATAATATATATAAAATTTGCTGAGAAAGATTTAATTACAATACATATAACATTCACAATACAGTTTTACACAATACAGTTTTACATTACAGCATAACAACAGAGTCTCAACAATATCACAAAACAAAAAAATATAATCACAAAGTACAACACAAAAAAATAAACAAATAAAAAGATCACCAATCATCACCTTCTTCATCATTAACATCTAACTTCTGCTGTTGATATGAAGTATAAATAGGGTGAATAGGGAACTGAACTGTATGATCACCACTTAGGTATTTCACTAAAGCATCATCATGAGCAACATCATATTCAAACTTCTAGTGAATCAGATCATATGTATGAGCATTTCTAGCCTCCATGTTCTGGATCCTAAGATCCATCCTCAAAATATCTCCCTACTGAATCATCTTTTGGTCCAATAACTCCCTGTTAGTGGGGTCACTTGAAGTAGGCTCACTAAAAGTAGGGGTCCTACAAGTTGAAGGAATATCTCAGGACTTACATCCAGATCTCCAATCAAATTGGGACTCATAAGTATTAATGTTTGTAGGCTCAATCGGTCTCTGAGGCTCAATCCTATCCTCATCAGGTCTGAAATCAACTCCTGCTTGCTCACAGAGTGCATAAATGAGAGCAGGGTGTGCCAATCCACCAGTGGTCTCTCCCAGAGCAATGGATCGAGTGTTCATATAAATGATAGATCCTATATTTATATCCATCACTTGCTGAATACCGTAGTTCAGGATGGCTCTATCCTTGGTCACTTCACTATGATGGTTTGTTGGAATCATCCTCCTAGAAATAAATAGTGTCAGGCCTTAGATACTACATTTAACATAGAAATAGGATTGTTTACTTTAACTCCATTCTTTACTTTCCAAGCCCCTTTCTCACCAGTCAGAAAAGAAATAACCTCATCTAAGGCCTCATTTGTGGCAGAGATTGAATGATACTGGCATCTATAAATATCTTCTAACTGATAAAACTCACTTATTTTTCTTGGAGTAAACTGCACCCTTCTTCCTCGAACAAAAACAAAATCTTCAGAAGCGTCCAAAAAGTTGGCATAAAATTTCATAACTATCCCAACTATCTCATCGACAGTAAAATAGCAGATGTTTGGCCACTACCGAGCGATAATCAATTGTTCAACTTCTCTTCCCGGATTATTGAAACCTTGATCCATAATAACTTTCTTATTTTCTCGAAGATTATGAAATCGAGCACTAGCTTTAAAGCTAACAAACTTTTGCTAATCATATTCTATTTTTCTTTTGCTTGATCTAGGTGCCATAGGAAATCTAGAAAAATTTGTTAAAAATGTGAATAAATTCCAAATTCTGAAAATCAAAATGTAAAGCACTAAAAACTTAAATCCACTATATAAAAGTTTTTCACTAAAGCATTTTCTCAAAATCATTGAAAAAAAAACAAAACTTTCGGACTTAGGCAATGTCAGAAAAATCTTTGGTGAAAATAAAAAATTTTTACTTTAAAGTGTAGCTCTTACCTAGAGAAAATGAAATCTAAAGTTCCTTTACCTCTAAATTGCCTCAAATCCGCCCAAAATCAAGCCCTAGTTGTGAAAAACAAAGGTTGAAGGTGACTTTAAGGGTAAAAATGGAAGTTTTACGGTGAAAATTGCAAAAAAAAAGGGTTATTACTGCTCTTGGGTCGAAGGCGCCGTCGACGCCCATGCCAGCGCCGTCGACGCCCTTGCCAGCACTGAAGGCTCGAAATTTACTTTTTTGATCTTTTCAAATTTTTAATTTCCTTTTATTTTACTTAAAATTTTTTTAGTGTTTTTAAACACAAATTTTATCTAACAATAATTCACAAATAAACATTTACGGAAAATTATTCTTACAAACAACAACAAACTAACTTTTATATAAGAAAACACACTTTTTACAAACACATTTCACAAATCACACATTCACACCTATTAAGCAAACTAATTATAAATGAGCGTCAAAATCAAGCTACAACACTAAACGCTGACACAAAACTATACAAATAATCAAAGTTCAGAAGTCTAAAGGAAAAACAAACCAAACAAAATCAAATCAAATCCAAAAAATTACATCAAATACATAAATATTCTTAAGCAAGTAGAGAATTCAATATCTTCAGTCATTCAACTTCATTTTCAGTGCTTTCACCTCCTTTAATATCTCCCATGGATTGGTAATGAACATATAGGTTGTAGAAAGATCAGTACGGAAACTGATCTGTTGAATTTTCTTCGATCCACCTATTTTTTTTAAACATCCAAATTAATCCTTCTTCAAAAGTTCCAGTATGATCAAAATTTTCTTTCATTCTCCAACTAAGGTGATCAAAAAGGTATTTAATATCTCCCTCTTCATTCATAACATTCTGAAGTTCCCTTTCAATTTTCTTCTATTTCTTCTCTAAAGCAAGTGAACTTCCTACTATTGGTGATATTAATAGAGTTGAAGCATGTGAAGAATAATCCATAATAGTTTTTTTTGCTTCATTTCCATTACCAACATACTGATCATTAATAGGGATCATGGACTCTCATGGTAGTAATTTTTTTTCCAACTTTCATATGGCACTTAAGATTGAGTGCAAATCAGAAAAATTGTAGAAGGATGCCCAAGTCCATAAATTGGCCCATTCATAATGAAACCCATAACTGTTTTAAATAGGATTGATTCTATATCAACAGGTTTTTCCATTTGAATACAATTGTTTAAAATAGCACTTTCTTTGGTGACTCTACTAATCTTCATAGTTGGGAGTAATTTTGCACAAATAAAGAAATGCCACTGCTTCAAAATTGTATTAAGTGATGAAGCAAGAACACTAAAATATCCTTCATCTTGTACTTCCCATATATCACTTTCATCCGTCAGAAAATTATAAACATCTTGCATAAAATTTCACGTAGGAATGAAATTTGTATAATGATAGATTAGAACATTATATATCATATACAATTCATTAATTCTCAGAGGAATAAATGGTACAGCCTTACCACGTATGAAGACAACTCCTTGGGTAATTCCATGTAGATTTGCATAAAACTCTTTCACTACAGGCACAATAACCATAGTGGTAGTGTAACACAGAACTTCCCATTACATTTGCAAAATGATCTTGTCAACTAGAGCACTTGGATTGATCAATCAATGATTAACAAATCATCTCTCCTTGATCAATCTCTTCTTCATAATAACTTTATCGTATAATCTATGTGTGTTGAAACTAATAAAATTTCTTCTATTGAAAACTCCATACCTTGAAGTATTTCTGGAATTAGAAGCCATTAAATCCAAAAATAGGAAGTTTCTAAGCTTCCTAGAAAGTTTTTAGGAGTTTAAAAACACCTCCTGACGGTTATTACAGAGCGAAATCCTGCCAAAGTCCGCCAAAAGTTTTCTGAACCGTCAAACCACCCTTGGCACCGTCGGAGCTCTCGATTGGCACTGCTGGCGCTGAGTTCCATTTTCTTGGGCGCCATCCGTCAATATCAGTGGCCAAATTTTTGCGACTTTCATTTTTCATTCAATTTAATTCCAACTTTTTATCCAATACGAATATTTAACTTAATTTATAATAAAAGCAATTGTTTAGGAATATTATCTACTAATATATAAAACACTTATTAAACAAAATAATAATACATAGACTTATATGTATGGGTTGCCTCCCACAAAGCGCTTGGTTTAACGTCGTCAGCCTGACACAGCATTTTCTTAGTTAGGTTGACATAACATTAAAACTATTTTAAATTAAGGTATGTGTGCCCTTCATAATAATTTTTCACATGACGCCCATTAACTTTAAATACCTTTCTAATGTTAGGATATTTAATAACAACAGTTCCATAATGATAGACTTTAATCACTTTTAAATGGTCATAACCATCTAGATTTCAGTTTTCCTCAAAATAATCTCAATTTTGTATTATATAGTAGAACTTCTTGTCCAGATTAAAATTTTTTCTTAATAATCTACTGATCATGGCATATTTTCATTTTTTCTTCATAGATTTTTGCAATATCATATGATTCATTTTTTCGTTCCTCAAGTTCATTGAGTTGCAATAATCTTTTCTCACCAACATCTTTTATATTAAAATTAAATTCATTAAATAGCCCAAAATGCTTTATGCTCTAATTCTACTGGTAAGTGGCATGTTTCTCTAAATATTAGTCTGTGTGGGGACATTCCTATAGAGGTCTTATAAGTAGTTCCATATGCCCATAATGCACTATCTAGTTTGGTTGACCAATCCAATTTATAAGGACTTACAGCTTTTTCTAAAAAACATTTAATTTCACGATGTGATATCTCTACTAAACCGCTAGTCTGAGGATGATAAGCAATAGATAGTCTACGGATAATATCATATTTATTAATTAATTTTTTGATTCTCTTATTCCTAAAATGAGATCCTCCATCAGTAATAATTACTCTCGTCATTCTATATCTTGTAAAAATATTTTTAAGTAAAAATTTGAAAACATTACGAGCATCACATCTGGGTACAACAATAGCTTCAATCCATTTGCACATATAATCAACAACAAGTAATATATATAAGTTTTCAAATGAAGACATAAATGGTCCCTTAAAATCTAATCCCCTCACATCAAAAATTTCAACTTCTAATGTATAATTTAGAGGCATTTAATTTTTTCTAGAAATATTTCCAACTCGTTGACATCTACCGCACATTTTAATATATTTATTAACATCTTTAAAATAGTAGGCTAATAAAATTCAGCTTGCAAAATCATATATGCAGTTTTATTTGTTCCAAAATGTCTTCCAAATTCAGAATCATGACATCTTTCAACTATCAATTGAGTTTCTTCATAAAGCAAACATCTTCTAACATATAGATCTTTACATTGTTTAGATAAATATGGGTCATAACAAAAATAGTCTTTTGAATCATATATAAATTTCTTTAATTGTTGATTTTTCATATCATGTGGTAAAGTATCACTTACAATATAATTCACTAAATCAGCATACCACGTTACATCCATTTCACCAATAATATATAACTAATCATCACGGAAATTTTCTAAAATTTTATTTGCAAAATTAATTAATTTTTCTATTTCAATCCTAAACAAATGATCAATTATTTGATTATCATTTCCCTTTTTATCAATCATGGTAAAATCAAACACTTGCAATAGAAGTATCCATCTAATTAATCTTCGCTTAACATCCTTCTTCTGCATTAAGTATTTAATAGCAGAATGATCTATATACACTATACATTTTGTTTCAAATAAATAATATCTAAATTTATCAAAGTCATAAACAATAGCTAATAACTCTCTTTTAGTAGTAGTATAATAAATTGAGCATCATTTAGAGTCTTACTAGCATAATATATAACTTCAAAAACTTTGTCGGGCCTTTGTCCTAATACAACCCTAATAGTAAAATCATTAGCATCACACATTATCTCAAATGGTTTTTCCCAGTAAGGTGGTACTATTATAGGTGCAGTGACTAATTTTTTCTACAATAATTCAAATGCTTTTATGCATTCCTCATCAAAATCAAATTTCTTATCTTTTTCTAAAAGTTGACATAGTAGCTTAGTTATTTCTTAAAAAAATCTTATGTAGAGCCTGTAAAAACCAGCATGTCCTAGAAAACTTCTCACCCTTTTAACATTAGTAGGTGGTGGCAATTTTTCTATAACTTAAATTTTCGCAAGATCTACCTCGATGCCTTTTTCAGAAATTTTATGCCCAAGCACAATACCTCCAGCAACCATAATTTGACATGTTTCTCAATTTAAAACTAGGTTGATTTTTTCACATACTTCTAGAACTTTTTCTAAACTTTTAAGACATAACTCAAACAAAGTTGCACATATAGAAAAATCATCCATAAACACCCCCATTCCATGTTCTATAAAATTGTTAAAATCTGACATCATGCATGATTGAAATATTCCAGGTGCATTACATAGTCCAAAAGGTATTCTACGGAAAGCAAATGTTCCATATGGGCATGTAAATGTTGTTTTCTCTTTATCCTTAGATGCAATTAAAATTTGATGATAACAGATATATCCATCTAAAAAACAATAAAATTTATTCCTAGCCAATCTATCCAACGTTTGGTTTAGAAAGGGTAGAGGAAAGTGATCTTTTCTGGTGGCCATATTTAGTTTTCTATAGCCAATACAAATTGGCCAACCAGTAACTTGTCTTATTGGTACTAATTAATTTTTCTTATTTTCTTCAGCAGTCACTCCACCATTCTTTGGAACACAGTGAATTGGGCTTACCCAAACACTATAAGATATTTAATTCAAGAATCTAACTATTTTAAAATATCTTTTTAACAACTTCTTTCAGTTTTGGGTTTGGTCTTCTCTGAGGATCAGTTTAGGTTCATATTTTTCATCTAATAAAATTTTGTGCATAAAAATTGAAGGACTAATTCCTTTAATATCTACTAAAGTACATCCAAAAGCTTTTTTATACTTTTTCAACATTTCTATCAACTTTTGTTCTAGAATTTCACTTAATTCAGAAGATATAATAACAGACAATATAGATGAATCTCCTAAAAATACATATTTTAAATGAGCGGGTAATACTTTCAGTTCAAGTTCAGGTGGTTTAATACATGAACGAAAAAGATTTTTATTATCATTTTCCAACAAATCTTAAGTTTCAAATTTTCTTGAATATAATTCTAAATTTTCTTCTTTTATTTCATCCTCATTTTCACTAAATTCTTCTTGCTTTAATTTCTCTTTAAACTCTTTCTTAAATTGCTCATTACTTAAATAATGAGTAACTTTCATCCTAAAACACTCGTTGTCTTTTTTGATTGCAAGATCTTTCATAGCTTTTGCAATATTAAATTTTACTTCTTGATCATTAACTCTCATTATTAGTTCTTCTTTTTGGACATCTATCTTAGCTCTCTCTGTTGTAAGTAATGGTCTACCCAAAATAATAGGAATCTCTTTATCTTTCTCCATATCTAATACTATAGAGTCTACAGGGAAAATAAATTTATCCACTTTTACTAGTACATCTTCTACAAATCCTTTTGGATAAGTTATTGATCAATTAGCTAACTGAACAGTTACAGTAGTAGGGGAAATTTCTCCTAAAGCTAAACATTTAAAGATTGATAAGGGCATAAGATTGATACTTGCTCCTAAATCACATAAAGATTTTCCATAAAACCTTTCACCAATTGCACAAGGTATAGTAAAACTACTAGGATCTATTTCTTTTTAAGGAAGCTTTTACTGTATAATAACATTACGGTATTCACTAAGTGCAATGGTCTCATGATCTATAAACTTCTTTTCTTATTTAGTACATCCTTCATAAATTTCACATAACTTGGCATTTGTTCCAAAGCTTCAACAAAAGGAATATTTATCATTAATTTCTTAAGGATTTCCAAAAATTTTGTAAATTGTTTATCTTAATTTTTCTACTTTAGTCTTTAAGAAAATAGAGGTATTGGTTTTTCTAAAGGAACCTGTGTTTGTTCACTTTCATGTTGATCATTTTCTATTTATTCCTTCTCTTCATTAACTTCAGTTTCTCTTTGGTTCCTTATTTTATCTTCTTTTTCACTTTTTAATTGAATCGTTTCTCTTTATTTTGATCTTTTGGATTAACATCCACAGTACTCGGAAGAATTCTAGATGGTCTATTACTAAGTGCAGTAGCAACACGTTCTTATTGATTTTGAATATTTTGGATAGCAGCCCATTGATTTTGTATTTGATTTCCCATATTCAACATCACTTCTTCCAATACCAACTTCTTTTCCTTAACTTGTGGGTTAATGATGGAGTTAAATCCTGGAGGATAATAAGGTCAAAAATTAGGATTTCCTTGATTGTTTAGATTTCTAGATGGATTCACTGGATTGTTATAATTATTTCAACTAAAATTAGGGTGATTTTTCTATCCAGGGTTAGAATAAAGATTCTTGTTTTGATTATTTATAGTGTTTAAAGTTTCATAAGACAGTTGAGTATAAAAAATCTATCCTAATGAATTTTCCTCTAATAGTGGGGGTATATGAGAATAGTTCACTCTTATTTGACCAATCTTTTTTGAAATAACAATAATTTGTGATGCCAAAATAGACATTGCATCAAAATCATGAACATTGGCTACACTCTTAGGATTCAACCTTTCAGAGGACCATTGAAAATTATTAGTAGCCATTTCTTTAATTAAAGAATATGCTTCATCAAATGGTTTTGACGTTAATGATCCACCCGCAGTAGCATCTATAATAGATCTTAGTGATCCTACTGATCCATTGTAAAAGGTTTGAATTATTAAATAAACTGGAAAAGCATGGTGTGGTCATTTTCTAAGAAGATCTTTAAATCTTTCACAGGCTTCATATATCTATTCCCCTTCAAACTTATAAAAAAATGTAATATCATTTCTAAGCTTAGCGGTTTTTTAGGGTGGAAAAAATTTAGCTAAGAATTTTTAGGATAGTTCTCCCCAAGTTATAATAGATCTAGATGATAATGAATTTAATAAAGCCTTGACTTTATCCCTTAACAAAAAAGGAAAAAGTCTAAGCCTAACAACATCATTAGACACTTCGTCATTTTTAAATGTAGCACAAATCTGAAAAAAACTAGCAAGATGTAAGTTAGGATCTCCAGTAGGTGATTCTCCAAGCTGATTATTTTGTACCATTTGAATAATAGCTGGTTTAAGCTCAAATGAATTAGCAGTAACATCATGATTTTGAATAGTAAAGTGAAGTTCAACTACTGTGCAATTTGCATAATCTCTTAAAGGTCTTTGTCGATTCTCATTTATTGGATTTTCTCAGTTATTTTCCATTTCTTTAAAATTTTTAATTTCTCTTTGTTATTTTTGAATTTTTCTAATAGTACGTTCTAACTCTGAATCATAAAGTACTAAATCTTTAGATCCAACATTTCGCATAAACAAATAAAGTAAGCAAAGTAAATTTTTTTTTAATACTCTTAAATAATTTTTTTTTGAATTTTTGTTTTTTTTTAATTTTTATGTATTTTTATAGTATATAAATTATCCCTAAGTTTTCTAATTTATAAAAAATATTTAATTTACGTAAATTTAACCATTATCTTCCCCACAGAACGACGCCAAAAACTTGACCCCAGTTTTTTATATGTAAGGATTTATGAAGTTGACACCACTACAACGCCGAAAACTTGATCCTTATATTAAAAGTAAGTTGTGTAAAATATATATATATATATAATTATAGGCAATTAAGAATGGGGTTCTACGTAAGTACACGTATTGTTATCAAGTAACAAAGGACTTTTCATTTAAGCACCGAGAAATCGATCCCACAGGGAAGTTCTTAATTGGCAAAGATATGTTTTACTAGGAAATTTACAGAAAATCAAACAAAATCACTGTCACTAATTTCTAA
This sequence comes from Phalaenopsis hybrid cultivar, assembly GCA_002079205.1. NCBI lineage: Eukaryota > Viridiplantae > Streptophyta > Magnoliopsida > Asparagales > Orchidaceae > Phalaenopsis > Phalaenopsis hybrid cultivar. Next base: position 13,440 of record JXCR01126153.1, on the reverse strand, counting down.
TGTTGAGATATTATCAAAACTAAATTAATTAAATATTAGCAAAACAGAAATGCAATGTTTAAAAAGTGACTACTAATCTACTACTATGTTTATGTAGTGAAGATTTGTTATGTGAAAAAGCATGCTTCTCACTAAAATGAGGTTCTGGTGAAATGAGATGAGATAAATTTTAATAATATGTATTGTGTCAAATAAGAGCACTTATAAATCTCTACCCTGATATAGTGCATAGAAAGTCATTGGCTACTCCTAGGTTTAGTCCCTAAATCTGTGGCTAGGCTAGGAGGATGCCGGGCTCCCACTCCAGAGCTCCCACTTCCCTTCACCTGAAGGCTAACTCTCCCTTTAGTTTTTAAAAACTAAGACCGAATTGAGAATTTTAGTCTGTCACCCGAAAGATTCTCTAATTCTACACCCAAAAAAGAATATTTTCTTATTTATTTGCACTTAATTCCATGAACGAATTTCTCCTCCATGAGATCAAATGTGATCCTCACTTTATTGTAGAACACATAATCTATTTTCCGAATTATATTTTTCATTACGTTTAACAATTCAATTGGCCAGATCAAAATGTAAATTAAGTTTGGAGTTGAAAAATCATCACATTTTATTTTATATTTTATTTTAATATTGGTACATCCATTATCTCTTCATTTCACCATATCTCAGAGTAGGGAGAAAGATAGAGGGAACTACTCAGACTTCATGAAAAAGACACAACAAAACACAAATTACATATATAAAAGAAAGTTCATACAAAACTAATAAAGAAAAAATAAACTTATCTGAAACTCTTTCTCAAAGCAAATCCCTTGTAGCCATTCCTTAGAAAAGCAGGAAGAAGATATCTCTCACTTTTATCCTTCTCCAACACTCTTATAGAAATTTTTACACTAAATATCACCACACAAACTCTAAACTATATAAGATAAATCACTAATGGACTCCAATATGGTGGTGGAATGAAATTAGATTATGAAGAATGATGAAAATGGAGCATGGTGGAATGTCTTGGAGTGAATAAGAGTCACTTTCCTGATGAATTTCAGCCCCAAATAAAGCCTAAGGTTGGTTCACCAAGTGGTTCCTCAAAAAACTCTTCTAAAATCATCCAAATACATTAAATCTTATAGAGACGGGGGCTGAGCCACCTTTGGTGCCTTTGACGCTGAGTTAAAATTTCAACTGTTCTGTTGTTTTGCGCGGTCGGCGCTGCCATTGGCTTGGTTGGTGCTGAGCACTTCTTTAAAAATGTCATTTTGACTCCAAATTCCATTCTTTTTGCTTCTTTTTTGCTTCAAGTCCTAAAAATCAACAACCTGTAAGAAAACATCTTCCATTAAGGTGTAATATCACCAAAAGTGAGTATAAAATATGGGTATAAAAATGCATAGATTTTCGGCGTATCAAGGCCTTAGTGCATGATGCGCCAAATTTGGGGTCAGATGTGCAAAATTTGGTGCCAGATGCGTCAGAGATAACTTTTTGCTGATTAACGTGGTTCGAGGCAAATTTTGCACAAATTTATAAATAACTTTTTGTAGTAATCAATGCAACAAGATACTTTGGAAGGTTCTTTTATGAAGGGATATTTATCTTGGATCAAATGACACATCTTCTGAATTCAAAAGAGTTGAATTATGGAGGGAATTTTGGAAGGAATTTTGAATTCCTTTTGAAAAGAGACAACCCCTAATAAATAAAAAAGACTTCAAAAATTTAAGTGTAATGTGAAAGGGGGTTTGCATGAAAGGAAAGATGATGAGATAGAGAGAGAAAGTTAAGGGCTTGTAGATTTCCTTCTAGGGTTGTAAGAAAAGAGGGAATGTGAGAGATTTCTTCATCATTACACTTCTAAGAGAGATATGAGAGTGCTCGTAAAGAGAGAAAGGCTTGAAGAGAAGATCTAAGGATTTGCTTGGGAATGATTCCAAGATTAGTTGTGTCTTTTATTTCTTTTGTTCTGTAAAATTGTTTTTATCTATGAAATCCATGTTTTTTCATATCCTTCTCGTTAATTCTGAGTAGTCTTTTTTGTCCATCTCCCTACTTTGAAATATGGTTTTGTGACGAAGCAATTTTATTTTCTATAGTTTTAAATGTTAATAATTTGTAATGATTTGAACTTTGATCTTCATTTACTTTTTGATCTGACCAATTAAAACGTTAAAATATGTTGAGAAATATATGTTCTAAAAGGGGTATTATTTTGATAACATGGGGAGAATCATATTTGATTTCATGGGTGAGTATGTCATCCATGAAATTGAGTGAAATTAAATACGAAAATATACATTGTTGGATGCAGAATTGAAGATTTTAAGGTGACAGTTTAAAATCTTCAATTTGGTCAAGTTGATTGTAAACTAATGCATGATTGTTAGCTCTCATAGGAGGGAGTAGTGGGAGCTCTAGAGTGGAAGCCGGTATCCACATAGCTTAACCACAGAATTAGGGACCAAACTCTTAATTAGTCAATATTCTTTATAGCACTCGAAAGAAGTTAAATAATAAGATTGGTCCTATTTGGCACAAAACAGTTTATATATATATTTTTTCACATGATTTTAATTAGTTCACAATCCATATGCTCATTGGATGGGAAAGGATGCTTTCTTAAATTTGAACTTTTCGTCAACAAATATTTCATTTAATTTTCATAAATTTGCTTTTGAAAGTTTATTTTCTGGTTTAGTTAACTTTGTCTTTCAATTAAATTTTAAGTAACTTTCACTTAAGTAGTTAATATTCAAACTTCACACTTTAATTTTTCTATTTTTAAAATAGTTCCTTACATTCTAATCTGAAGAACTATTTACAAGCATTTCCAACTTCACTATGGGATCGATATCTAGGATTCTTTTAGAGACGTTTATTACTTGGGTGATATGTATACTTGTGTTATTTTTAAAGGGGCTTTGACAGTTTAAAAGAGCTTTAAAGATAACCTATTTTTATTAAAGTTAATTTTATTGAGATTACATTCCATATTTATTATTTTATTTGTTGTGAGTGTTTTGTATTATTGAAAAAATAATTGCAAAATTAACACACTAAATCTGCCCGCCATCAAGTTCTTGGCGTCGTTGCTAGTGAAGTAACAGAAAGTAGTAGTAGTAGTAAGTTACTTTATAATTTATAATATTTTTATTTTTAAAAACTAAAAAAAATGAGTGCTTGTAGTTTAGTTTGAACAATTTTCTTAATTTAGTGTGTTTACTTATTTTAAATTTCTTGTTTTATTTTTTTATGTGTAGTGTAAGATCTGAAAATTTACTACCTTTTGATTCTGAATTAGAAAAAAACTATTAGAAAAGTTCAAAAACAATAAAAAGAGATAGAACATATTAGCAAAATGGCTTGCAATTTGAGTAATGTTGGAAATGGAAATGAACATCATCCGAGACCTTTAAGAGATCATGTTAATCCTACACCAGATGAAATTTCCTTGAGTATACAAACTCCTACTGTAGCCGCCAATTTATTTGAGCTTGAACCTGCTATTGTCCAAATAGTACAAGCTAATCAATTTGAGGGAACACCAACTGAAGATCCTAATTTATACCTTGCTAGTTTTTTAGAATTGTGTGTTGCATATTAATAAGATGGAGTGTCAAATGATGTTGTCAAACTTAGTCTTTTTCCTTTTTCCCTAAGGGATAAATCTAAGATGTGGTTAAACTCGTTAGTAGTTGGATCTATCAGAACTTGGGGAGATTTGTCACAAAAATTCTTATCTAAATATTTACCACCTTTAAAAACTGCTAAGATTACGAATGATATTACATATTTTTTGTCAATTTGAAGGAGAATCAATTATGAAGACTGGGAAAGATTTAAAGATCTCCATAGAAAGTGTCCACACCATGTGTAGCTAGATTGGTTAATAATATAAAATTTTTTTAAGGGATTGCTTGGATCTCTTAGATCTATAATTGACACTGCTACTGGTGGATCATTAATGTCAAAACCATTAGATGCAGCATATTCATTAATTGAAGAGATGGCTACAAATAATTTTAAATGACCATCTGAAAGGGTAAATCTAAAAAGAGTAGCTAGTATTCATGATTCTGATGCAATTTCTATATTAGCTGCACAAATGGCTGCTATATCAAAGAAGATAGATCAAAATGGAATGAATTATTCTTAGACATCACATGTTCTTGAGGAAAATTCATTGGAGCAAATGATAGAATCTCAATCTTCTTATGAGACCTTAAAATGTAATAAATATTTTTTCTAATAATCCTATGCTAATTATTATAATCTCGTTTGGAAGAATCATACAAATTTTAGTTTGAGTATCAATAATTCTAACGCAGCAAATCTACAATGGGGAAACAACACTACAAACCTGTTGGGAAACTCCAAAAATTAAGGAAATCCAACTTTTAAACCTTATCACCCTCCAGGATTTAATAATTGATAAAGTAAGGAGAAAAAATTATCAATGGAATAATTGATATTACAAATGGGAAGTCAATTACAAAGTCAAGGTACTGTAATTAGAAATATGGACAATCAAATGGGATGTATTACTACCGCATTTAGCAGTAGACCTCCAAGAACATTTCCAAGTAAAGATGAAGTAAATCCTAAAGATCAGAAAAAAAAGAAAATTAAAGACATTCAAGTGAGAAGTGGAAAAGAATTAGAAAACAAAGTTAAAATAGAAGTTGAACATGAAAAAAATAAGGTGATAAATGAAAAAACTGGTGAAGATTTTCATTTCGAGTGAGAATGTCCTATTAATGAGAATCACTGTAGAATGACCACCACCTCCATTTCCTCAAAGATTGAAACATCAAAATAAAGATAACCAATTTTCTAAATTTTTAGATGTATTGATAAAATTAACAATAAACATTCCATTTGTTGATGCTTTGGAACAAATGCCAGCTATGTGAAGTTCATGAAGGATATACTTAATAAGAAAATGAAGTTTGTAGATAATGAGACTATTGCACTCAGTGGAGAGTTTAGCGCTATAATTATGAAAAAACTTCTTGAAAAACTTAAAAATCCTGAAAGTTTTACAATTCCTTGTGCCATTGGCGAACAATTTTCTGGAAACGCTTTATATGATTTAGGAGCCAATTTTAATATTATGCCATTGTAAATTTTCAAAAAGTTTGGCTAGGGAGATATTTCGCTTACAACTGTAACTCCTCAATTAGTTGATCGTTTGATTGCCTATCCTAAAAGAGTTATAGAAAATGTTTTCATAAAAGTTGATAAATTTATCATTCCTATGGGCTTTATTGTATTAGATATGGAGAAAGATAAAAGAAGTTCTTATCATTTTAGGAAAACCATTCTTTGTCACTCGAAGAGCATTGATAGATATGTAGAAAGGAGAGCTAACTATGAGAGTTTGTGATCCAGAGATTACCTTTAATGTTGCAAAATCAACGAGATACCTTGAAAAAGTGCAAGAGATTGAATGCTTCAGAATGGATATTAATGAATATTTAGGCCATGAATATTTCAAATAGACATTTGAAAACAAATTTGAAAAGGAATATATAGAATATCAACATGAGGATAAAATTCAAGATGAGTTTATGAAAGCGAGTAAATAAGATTTGAATTATGTTTGAAAAAATTTTGAGATATTAGATCCCGCAGAAAGTAACAATAATCTGATTTCATCTATTGAGAAACCTCCTGAACTAGAACTAAAAAAACTTCTTACACATTTAAAGTATGCATTTTTAGGAGAATTATCGACATTACCTATTATAGTATCCTCAGAATTAACTGATACACAAGAGCAATAGTTGTTGGAAACGTTAAAAAGATATAAGAAAGCCTCTAGATGGACATTAGCTGATATTAAGGAAATCAGTCCTTCAATTTGTAAAGATATAAGACTTCTTACACATAAAATTTTATTAGAAGTTCAAGATGAACCAAGAGCAGAACCTCAAAAGAAATTAAATCCAATAATGAAAAAAGCTATTTAGAAAGAAATTTTAAAATGGTTAGATGTTGGAATAAATATCCTATTTTAGATTGTGCTTGGGTAAGTTCAATTCACTGTGTTCCAATGAAAGGAAGTGAGATGATAGTGACGAATGAGCATAATGAATTAATATCTACAAGATAAGTCACTAGTTGGCAAATCTGCATAGACTATAGAAACTATAATTCTGCCACGAGGAAGGATCATTTCCCTTTACTCTTTTTGGAACAAATGTTGGATGGGCTAGCTGGTCACTAAATTTTTTGTTTTCTAGATGGATATTCTAGTTCTCATCAAATACCAATTACTCCAGTGGACCAAAAGAAAACAACATTTACTAGTCCTTATGTAATTTTTGCTTTTGGGCTAATGCCCTTTGGATGATGCAATGCACCTAAAACATTTTAAAGAAGTATGATGTCAATTTTTATCGACTTAATTGAAAAAGGGATTGAAGTCTTTATGGAAGATTCTTTTGCATTTAAAATGTTCATTTGAAATATGTCTAAATCTTTTATAGAAAATTTTGGAATGTTGTGAAAAGACTAATCTCGTATTGAACTATGAGAAATATCAATTTATGGTTGCAGGAAGAATTGTGCTTGGGCATAAAATTTTTTAAAATGGCTTCAAAGTAGATCCTACAAAAATTTAGGTTATATTAAACCTACCTCCACTTACTACAGTAAGAGGAGTTAGGAGTTTCTTAGGACATGCTGAATTTTACAGGCGATATATTAAAGATTTTTCAAAAGTTGCTAAAACTTTATGTCATATTCTGGAACGAGATACAAAATTTGACTTCAACCAAGATTGGCTTAAAGCCTTTGTAACTTTAAAGGAAAAATTGATCAGTGTTCCTATAATTATTTCACTTGATTAGGAAAAACCTTTTGATTAATGTGTGATGCTAGTGATTATGCGATTGGAGCTGTTTTAGGGCAGAGTCATGATAAGAATTTTTAAGTTATATACTATGCTAGTAAGACTCTTAATGATGCTCAGATTAACTACACCACCACTGAAAAAGAGTTATTAGCTATTATGCATGCTTTTGATAAGTTTAGATCATATCGAATTAGAGCTAAATGTATTGTGCATATTGATCATTCAAATATTTGTTGGAAAAGATGGACGGGAAACCAATGATAATTAGATGGGTACTTTTAATGCATGTGTTTGATTTTGTGGTAATTGATAGGAAAGAGATATATAATAAAATTGCTGATCATCTATCTAGAATAGAACTAAAAGAAATACTCGATTTGGAAAATGAAATTAACAACACTTTCCTGATGAACAACTTTATGTTGTAAAAGGATGGGAAATACCTTGGTATGCAGTTATTATAAATTTTATTTTTAGTGGTATTTTACCATATGGGTAAACAAAAAACATGAAAAGAAATTCATTTATGATGCAAAGACTTATTTTTGGGATGAACCTTACTTATATAAACAATGCAAAAATTTAGTAATAAGACGATGTGTGTCATGATTCTAAATTTGGAAATTGCAGAAATTATTCAGAAATGCCATGATTCTAAATTTGGAGGATATTTTTGTAAATGAAAGAATTGTTCATAAAATTTTGCAATCTGGATTTTATTAACCTACTCTATTTAGAGATGTTAATAGATACAGACAAATATGTGATCGGTGTCAGAGAGTAGGTAATATTTAAACTAGAGATGAAATACCTCTAAATTTTAATATGGAAATTTAAATTTTTGATGCATGAGGATTAGATTTTATGGGACCATTTATACCTTCATTTAGAAAAAAATATTTATTGAAAGAATTCAATTTTAATTTGAAAGAAGCTGGTGAGAAAAAAATATTGCAATTGAATGAGCTTGAAGAAATTAGGAATAAATCTTACGATAATGCAAGGATTTATAAAGAAAAGATAAAAGAATGGCATGATTGGAAGATAATCAAACGAAACTTGAACCTAGATATAAAGTTTTATTATATAATACATGATTGAAATTATTTCATGGGAAACAAAAGTCTATGTGGAAAGGGCCATTTAGAGTTTTAAAAGTCTGTCCCTATGGAGTAGTTAATATTGAAGATACCAGGACTGAAATGATTTTTAAAGTGAATAAGCACAGATTGAAACCATATTTTGATAATGAAAGACTAGTTTTTAAAGAAACTGTAATGTTAGGTCACCCAGAATAAAGACTAAGAATGTCTGTCTGACGGCATTAAACCAAACACATTATGGTGGACAACTCATATTTATCATTGTTTACTTTTCTTTCGAGTTTTTGTTGAAAATATTTTCCAAATATTTATATGTATGTCCTTATATAGTCCATGTATTTGCGAAAATATTTAAAAAAATCTTTATTTAGCAAACTTTATGGAAAATTTGAGAATTTATTGGATAAAAATTGAAGCATTTTAGTTTTTGGAACTGGCTCATGATGCACCGAATTCTAGAGAGTTGGTGCATGATGCACCATAATTGATGCATGATGTGTCGGTGCGACAAAATTTACTTAAAACATTTCAAAAGGAAGTTTTTGTAATTTTTGGTGGTTTGTTCTCCTTGTAACTCATAAAAATTGATTCTTAAGTCTAGTTTAAGAGGAAAAATGAGGGAAGAGCCATTAGAGTTCAAATTTAATGGCATCCCATCATAAGAATATTATGAGATTTAGAGTTTTTAATCAAAGAAAGTTTGTCAATTTTGATGCGCAGAAGTTGCGTGATCGTTTTCTAGTGAAGGAAAGGCTAATCAAAGAATATGGTTTTTTGAATCGAGGATTCAGTACATCGAATACTTGAGTTGAAGAGATCATTAAGCAGAGACATTGGGAAGTGCTTTGTTACAATACTGCCATCATAATCATCCTCTTGTGAAAGATTTTTATGTAAATCTATGTGAAATCAACAAAGGAATTTTCTATGTGTGAGGTAGGTTTGCGCAATTCAATCCTTGAAAAATACACGAGATGTTTATGATTGAAAATGTGCCTATCTACCATTACGCAAATTTTACCCATACAAGAGATAATATGAATGAACTCTATCAGTACTTTATAGATAAAGATGCAAACTTGCAGGACAAAGATGATGAGAATGTAAAATTTTTGTCATTGTTGTTAAATCATACTTCTAAGGCTTGACACTTCTATATTGCATCGAAATTACTGCGTACCATGAAGATCATTAAGGTGACTAAGGAGAGTGCTATTTTAAATTATTGTATTCAAACCAAAAAACCAATTGATATTAGAGCCATTAATGTGAAATTAATTTTGGGTTTGATTGTGAATGGATCAACAACTAGGTTTGGACATCCATCCACTATTTTCTTACTTTGCAGTCAATCGCAAGTACCTTACGAGAGTTGGGCAAAAGTGCGTCTTCCTTGGAAACTGATGGATCCAAAAGTCTATTGCTATTGTACTGGAATAAGAGATGAAAGTGATATGACTGTACTGATGGATCAAGAATCCCAGAATTCACCACTTATACTTCAGTTCTAATGCACTTTGGAAGAGGATCAAGAAGATAGAAAAAGAGGTGCAAAATCTTATACATATAATTGGGAATATTTCTGAAATGTTAGATCATTTGGATTAGAGACATAAAGAACATTTTGATCATAATGATCATATTGAAGATGGTTTGGTACATATGATTAAGAAACATGCTCGAATTGGGGATGATTCAACTAATGAGTTTCCTTATCGACCAATCTACAATTTGTATATGCACTAGAAATCTATTATAGATATCCAGAAGGATGAGTGTGAAGAAGATGTTTGAAATTAGTTTATGCACGGAACGTTTCATTTATAGCTGTTTGTTTTAGTTATTTGTTGTGTTGGATTACATTTACTTTTTTTGTTGAACTATGTCGATGTTTGTTTTTTTAAATTTTGGATGCTTAAATTTTTGTGTTAGGAAGTTTTGGTTTGCTTTAAATATTTAATTAGATGTTTGTTGGCTTGATAAATGTTAGTTTGTAATAGCGTAAATTTTATATATAATTGTGAGTTTTGTGTTGTTTGTGAAAGATGGATGTTAGAGTAATGTTTAATCATGCTTATAAGGGTTCATTTGAGTTAATTAGAGGTAGACGTACAATGGTATGGAGCGGACTTTCACAAAAATTGAAATTTAGAAAGATTAGGGCGTTTGCGCAAGATGCACCGTTTTAGAGAGAGTTGACGCATGATGAGCTAGAATGACACAAAATGTGCAAAAATCCTGAACATGCCTAATTGCCTAAAAAGCCATGAAATCGCACAGACAAACACCATTTTTATTACTTGGGTCATCTCCTCCCTCTAAACCTTGACCTAGGGCTTTACATTGAGAGTAGTAGAGAAGATTTTTGAGGCCAAAAATCTTAGATATCATCTTCTCTTATTAAGAGCTTCACTTTAAATTAGAAATTTTTTATCTACACCATGGATTTTTCCTACATTGTGGAAGATCTAAAATATGGGATTTTTTGATGAAACAACATTAGGAAAACTCATGATGAAAAGTTTCTTACCAAATAACTTTATTTGGGGAGTTAGATTTTTCATTTAGTAACTTATTTAGAATTTATTTGGATTTTCCTACATTTTCAAATGGCTCTCCGAGTGAAAAGAAGAAGGTCATCCGAGGCTTTCGTTGCACGAGAATTTGTTAACTTCAAGGCCCAACATATTCACAATACTGAAATGGAGACCAGAAGATTGATCCATAAGTGTGCATTTGCAAACCCGAGTGCCGAGATCGAAAGGTTGTTCCACACCAGAAATTGGAAAAAAATCTGCGACTTCACCGCGGTAGCAATTGTCCCCATGATTCGGGAGTTCTATGCTAATTAAAATTTCACTTAGGGAGAGCACTGATCCCTGGATACTACTAATATGCACAGTACAATAATAATTCAAATTATATTTCACTTATATTTCCTTACTTTACAACAAAACCAAAAACTTGATCCTAAAGAAAAATAAGAACTTAACTTTTAATTTATATATATTGGGATACCATGCAAGTATATGTATCGTTATCATGTAATATAAGACTTTTTGATTAAGACTTGAATATCTAACCCACAGGGAGAATATGCAATACGCACTATTGAACAACAAATTTTCTTGTTTTAATTAAAAGATATAAATCTAAACTAAATATGCTTTTTGCAGTAATGAAAATTTAAATATTTTTGGTGTTTTCAATATTTTGATAGAACAATAACAATTTAGAAAGATAACTAGATAATTTGTAGAAGAAAAGCACTAAATTTGAAAAAATCTTTCTTCTTGTTATGAATCAGTAATAAGTATACGAATTTTTTTGTGGAAGTATGCAAATTATGTTGTGTCAAATAGGAGCAATAATATTCTTTACACTTACTAGAGATGTTATAAAGAACATTGGTTAATTTAAAGTTTGAATAGTTCTAAAGACTAGATAAGTAGGGAAGATACTAGCTCTCACTTTAGAGTTCCCTCGATTCCCTCCACCTAGGGTATCAGAACGTAAAATAATAAACCAAGTTGGGGGCTTTAATCTGTCACCTTAAAGTCCTCTGACTCTACACCCTTCAATGAATATTTCCTTATTTATTTGCATTCAATCATATGAACTACATCTCATTCATACAACCTCATGTGATTCTTTCCAATTATTGACTGAGACAATATCAACCTGATTCGTACATGTTCTCACAATAAATTTTAACATGTAGATTGGCCAAATCAAGAAGTTAATGAAGTGCATGGATTTAAATCATCAGAACTTTTTCCATCATTGAAGATCAATACTTTCGACAACTTCCATCCCAAACTTAATTATTTATCTTTTTAAGAAGAAAGTTAATGAAAACTGCTCAGAATCTATGGAGAAAACAAAACCAATCTTTAGTTTAAAAGTAGAAATCATTGTTAAATCAACAACAAGTGTCAATTTAAACCAAAATTAGTCTCAAAATAGAAAAAGAAAAACTTATCTCAAGTCCTCCACCAAACTCTTGAAGTTCCTTTGATTCTCTTCTCTTTACAATAACTCAAACTAAAATAAGAAAAAGGATAAAATAAAAGTAAAGAGGTGCCTGAAAATCTCTCCGAACTAACTCCCCAAATGAGAACTTTCAAAACATTCCAATACTTTTAGGACCCATTTCTAAGTCCTCTTTTCTTATTTTTATAATTTTCCAAAAGGTGCCTTGGTTTCTCTTCAAAATATGTCTAGATTCGATGTATTACCCCAAGAGTTGCATCCTTTCCTGATAATTTTGGTCCATGGTGGTTATAACCACCTATTAAGCCATTGGGTCCCTCAAAAACCTCTTCAAAAATTATAGAAACCAAATTTACTCATCCAATAACTGCCACTGACACTTAAGTGTCGGGCCTCTAGTGCTTATGCACGGCCATCTATGTTTAACCAGCGCTTAAGCGCCAGATCTGGTGCATAGGCACCAAAACTCTTTTGCACACTTTTCACCTTTTTGCTCCAAATTTGATCCTTTTCACTTCTTTAAGCATTTTTCATGCTTTTTATCTGTATCTGCAACAAAAACACAAAAATACCTTCCATTAAAGCACAATATCTCAAAAAACGTGTCTAAAAATACTATATATTTTAGGTGTATCAAAATCCCCCAAACTTAAAATATTACTTGTCTTCAAGTGACACTTCAATCTTTAAAAATCCATTAAAACACGTCTAAAAATACTATATTTTAGGTGTATCAAAATCCCCCAAACTTAAAATGTTACTTGTCCTCAAGTGACAGTCCAATCTTTAAAAACTAAATATGTATGATATGTATATGAGTTTCTTTAGGAGTTACTAAAATTTTGATTTTGAAATATAGCAGTCTAATTTAGAAAAAATATTCACTAAATAAGACCAACTTAAAGTATAGAAATTATTAATGTTAAGAAAGATTAAAATATGTGTTTCTATCTAATTCAGAAATATATTGTAGATTTTTCAAATTTAGAATTTAGTTCTTTTATTATCTCCACTTAAAAATTTTTATTAAAAATGATTTTACATACTATATTATATATATAAGCTTAAGATTTTCTCAAGTCTTATACTTTAAAAATATCAAACGTAGAAACAATTTTTGATTAGACACAAATCCTCAAGCTTATCCTTCCTAACTTTTTTCTCTTTTTCTTTTTCTTTTCTTTCTCTTTTTTTTTTCTTTTTTCATTTCTTTCCTTTTTTTCTTTTCTTTTTTTTTAAAGCAAGGATTGCTATATCAAGATTGGCCTTTAATGATTTTGATTTCCACTTTTCTTTTCGTAAAGCAAAGTCTTGATATAAGTCTTTTACTTATAAATATAATTACAATTTGAAAATTATTTTAATAAAAGAAATTTAGGTATTAAAAATAAAAGTCTAACTTATCTAAACTTTTCAAAAATACAATTTTTCTTACTAAAGATAGTTACCTATATTAATCATTTTCTCATCTAAAAACTTTTTAAC
>JXCR01126152.1:50247-75442 GCA_002079205.1 Phalaenopsis hybrid cultivar | reverse complement strand
ATGCATATATATGTGTGTGTGTAGATGGCGCTCCCGCTCACGCTCACGCTCTGCTAGGGTTTCGCCATGGCGATCCCTGGTTATTACTCCAATGCTTCTCTTCGTCGATTAAACTCTCTCGCCATTGTTGACGTGTGTCCTCGTCTGTTGCTCGTGCGTCATCGACTTTGTCGATCGAGTCGTCTCTACTTGTGCGTCGGCTACGTCAGGCTCCCTCCCGCTCCTTCTAATATTCGCTTCTCGTCCTCGGGCTCGAGCTGAAATCGTCGGGACTTCGCCGCTCCTGCTCGTTTCGGGTTTCCAATCCTTTCAATTTGCTCTGAGATCGCAAGGGCTTCGTTTTCGCTCTCGCTCCCTCTTCCGGGTGTCCGCTCCTTCCAATTTGTCCCTCAAGCTGAGATCGCAGGAGCTTCGTCGCTCCCTGTTTCGGGTTTCCGCTCCTTCCAATTTGCTCTCTGCTCTGCTACGCTACACCTCCATCTATTTGGAATGACTTCAGACAGATCTTATGCTGCTGCACTTGTGGGCGTCTACGCCTCAAATACACTTAAATCATGCTCTTTCTCTCCTTCGTTTGTGTGGGCGGAGGACATCAAGAAACCCGGTAGGATGAATAGGAAGCCTGTCATCATTTTTACAGAAGCGGAATGTATTCAGTTTGCTTCCTCCCGTCGATTGAATTTGGTTGGAAAATTTCTGTATGACCATCCCAAAATGGAGCTGATTCGTAAGGAATTTGAGCTTATGCACCTTTTTGGGGAGAAAATTTGGACTATTAGATGGAAATCATATTCTTATATAATTATATAATGAAGAAGATTACACACGCTTATTTGCTAGAAAGATAATCTGGATTGATAACAGAGCAATGAAGATTCTGAAATGGTCTGTGGATTTTGACCCACAGACGGAACCACCAATCATTCCAGTTTGGATTTGCCTCCCTGGTCTGAAATTTCATTATTTTATTCAAAAAGTGTTGTACTCTATTGCCTTAGCTTATGGTAAGCCACTCAAAACAGACATTCCTACTTTTAATCTTTCTCGTTCATCTAAAGTCAGAGTACTTGTTGAAAGAAACATCACTTCACCCGCCTATGAGGAAATTTAGTTGGACACAGCATCGTGGATATTGGCAAAATGTAGTGATTGAGCTTTTTCCTTCGTATTGTTCAAATTGTCGTATATTCGACCACTCCAGTTCTCAATGCCATCATTTACACCCCAACTCAGACAAAAAAAGCGCAGTGCTCTGTCAGCGATTTCATCTCATCCTTGACATTATTGATCACCAAAAGGATATCTCGGAAGACGTCACTATTCTCGCAGGAAATATGACAACCATTCAGTCCCCAGTTGTAGCTCCCCTGTATTTAGAACCTCCTATCGTGGGGGAGAGGGTGATTCTTCAGACCCCACATGCCCTAGAACTTATCACCGATAATGTAGGTGACAATACTTTATTGCTTCACTACCGCCTCATCAGGTTGAGCAAGCTGTTAATGGTACTCAAACTCATGGGGATCATGATGTGCAACAACCTACACCTGTCCGACCAACTTTAGAATCTACTGATCAGATGAGTCAATCATCGGATGAGGAATGACTGTTCTACACATCCAGAAGGAAGAAGAAGAATAAAGATCTACTTGAGCTCAGAATCTGATGGATGATATGTTGGTTACTACGGACAATGGTACTCACCTTAGCAATTTGTTAACCGGCTCACTTCCGAGGACTAGAGGCAAAGGGAGAACTAAAGTGGGACGGTTGTAACACTTTTGCGCACTTTTATGGCGTTTTGATTTTTTACCTTTATGTATCTTTGTTTTATTTGAATTTTGTGCGTGTTGTATTGTGTGAGTTGGGCTTTCTTTTAGGTCATCTCATACAATATTTTTGTATATTTTCCGTATTAATATATTTGCCCTCGAGTTTTTTTCAATATTTATATATATATGTGTGTGTGTAAATATTTTTATCACACAAAGATGCTATTGAGCATGTAAATTAATTAAGAAAAAAATCTGTTAAGTATTAAATTGCTCCAAACTTATATATTTTGGTGTGAAACTTATAAATCACATGTTTTTGAACGAAAATATGTTCGTTTGTGAGCTAAACATATAAATATGTCAAATCTTATATAAGTTACTTATTTATGAGGATGATTTGCAAATATGTTTAGTTTGTATGGAAATCTATGTATATGGTGAGATGATGGAGGCTTTGAAGATCAAAATAGATGATGGAGGCTTTGAAGATCAAAATGTTTGCTTTAGTTTGAAAAAGATTTATTTAGGTTTGAAAATTTTTTTTCATTTTATTTTTATATAGGTTTTATTCATATTTATTTAGTTTGAAAAAATGTCCTACTTTTGTTTTAAAAAAATTCACTTAGATTGTTTTATTTCAGTTTTGAAAAAAGAATTATTTAGGTTCTATTTTAAAAACGTTTTGTTTAGGTTTCTTTAATTTTGAAAATTAAATATTTATGTTTTAGTTGAGAAAAAGTTATACTGAAGTATTGTTTAGAAAATGTTTTACTTGAACTATTTTTTTGAAAAAAGAATTGCTTAAATTTTGTTTTGTATTCAAGTTCTATTTTGAAAAATTTTATTTAAGTTTTGCTTTTGAAAATAATTTATTTAAGTTTTTTTTTTGGAAAAAAAAATTATTTAGGTTTTGTTGTGTGTTTAGGTTTGTTTTGAAAAGGTTTTATTTTTGAAAAAAAATTATTTAAGTTTTGTTTTGAAAATGTTTTATTTAGAAAATATTATATTTAAGTTTTATTTTGAAAAGATTTTATTTAAGTTTTGTTTTGAAAAATTCATTTTGAAAAGCTTTTATTTGAGTTTTGTTTTGGAAAAAAAGCTTTATATTGAGAAGGTTTTTTTGAAGTTTGGTTTTCAAAAAGTTTTATCGAGGTTTCGTTTTGAAAACAGTTTTATTTAGATTTTATTTTGAAAAAAAATTATTTATCTTTTGTTTTGAAAATATTCTTATTTAGATGTTATCTTGAAATAAAATTTTTAAGTTTTTTTTTTAAATTATTAGGTTTTCTCTTGAAAAACAATTATTTAAGTTTTGTCTTTTAAAAAAAATATTTAAGTTTTTTTTTTTTTTCTGAAAATATTTTTATTTAGGTTTTGAAAATATTTTGTTTAGATTTAGAAGATTATCTTTATTTATTTAGAGATTTATTCTACCTTTAAAAACTTAAAGTTTAATCATTTTAAACTTCAAGAAGATAAACTTTCATTGATATTTTGAAGTTAGAGCACACATAAATTTTTATTATATTATTCACTCCTTTTTTAGAACTCACTTAAAATTATATGAAGATAAATTCTTTTTAGAACATACTTAAATTTATATAAATATTTAAGAATAGTTAATTTAAAACACATTTAAATTTGTATAAAATTTTATAGAAATTGTAAATTTAGAGTACTTTTAAATTTTTATAAATTTTATAAATATGATTAGTTATGGAACTTTTAAATTTATATAAATTTTTNTTAAATTTATATAAATATTTAAGAATAGTTAATTTAAAACACATTTAAATTTGTATAAAATTTTATAGAAATAGTAAATTTAGAGTACTTTTAAATTTTTTATAAATTTTATAGATATGGTTAGTTATGGAACTTTTAAATTTATATAAATTTTAATGAAAATAGTTGTTTTTGATTGTTCAAATTTATATATTAACATATCATAATTATGTAAACCCTACAAATCTTTCCCTAACTACCTAACTTGTGAGAATAATCGACCTCATGCGTGTAAGTACATGTTTGCAAACTACACATCATAAACATGCTTTCCACCAAACACACCATGCCACAACTTATATTTGAAATATCATGATTTTATGCATGAAACCTAATATCACAATATGATTTTTTTGTTTGCTTTAAACATAGACCATCATAACATGAGTTTTTGGTTCCGTTAATTGCCTTAGTAGATGAAATTTAAAAGGTGAGAGACATTTGGGCAAAGCTGAAGAGGATCTATGCTGGGGCTGAGAATCATATGAGGGTGTTCCAGATTCAGCTTGGGATAAAGATAGTGGGACAACATAATATATCAATTCAGGAGCACTCCATAGATTTGGAGTGGCTGTGGGTAGATTTTGATCACTTATCACTTATGTTGAGCTGTGGTGATCTAGGGGGCAAGAAGGGGGAGATCTTTGCACAAATGAGGACTATGCAACTTCTGTCTCATTTAAACCCGTCCTTTGATCAGAGGAGATCAGTTTTCCTAGCCTAGGTGACGATCTTATCACTGGATGAGGCCATCGCTATGATGATATAGAAAGAGAGTCACTTTAACCAATAACACTCTGAGCAGAGTGGACTTCCAAGTACGTGGTCAACTTTGATTGTCTCGAGCTCAGGCATGACAGATGTTTAGGGGGGATTTGCAAGTGCTACTACTGCGGTGAAGTAGGCCACTTAAGGAGAGAGAGACAGGTGGTCGCGGTCGTCGAATAGGCGAACCAGACAAATTTGATGGTAGCAGAA
This sequence comes from Phalaenopsis hybrid cultivar, assembly GCA_002079205.1. Lineage (NCBI taxonomy): Eukaryota > Viridiplantae > Streptophyta > Magnoliopsida > Asparagales > Orchidaceae > Phalaenopsis > Phalaenopsis hybrid cultivar. The sequence continues at coordinate 70,904 of JXCR01126152.1, read as the reverse complement.
GTCGAGAGAGAGACTGGTGTGGTCTTTACCGATGAGGTTCATGAGTTTTTGGTTGCGTTGAAGAGGAAGCTGAAAACAACAGTTATGAACCTGAATGCATTCACCTCATCATCATCAAGGGATAACATTGCTACTTATACTCACTTTGACAAAGATGCTCATGATACACATGTTCTTGTTGCTCTTTCTATCACAAAGATTTTGGTGCATCTCAACATGTGATATGTACTGTTAGAGAGTTTTTTTTCTTATGTTCACCTAACAATTTCAAAGAGCATCCAGACTGTTGATGACACAACACAACCTCTAGTTAGTAACGGTACAGGGAGGTGTACCGATTTTATGAGTTTGTTCTATTTTTTGCATGCTCATTCCTTTGAAATGAACTTTTATCTATTGGTATTATTCTCCAACTAAAATGTCTTGTTTCATTTAATATTCCAAAGGTTATCTTTCAAGAGTAAGGGATAGCCGCCCAGACACTTGGGACTGGAACGTGACATAGTGGACTTTTATACTTAGATAGAGGGGATTGACTCAACTTTGACATTCATGGTAGACGTTGCTGAAGTACGGGGATCTGCGGGGGATGTGTTATTGCTATGTCACATACCTATAAGACACTCTTGTTTTAGTTTACTGAGTCGTTTGTATTGTCTTTATATGAAAAGAAAAATAAACAAAAACTTATATGAGATGCTTGTGACTTTGACAAGATTATTAGGAGCTCTTATATCAGTTATGAGAATAGGAGTTCTTGTGGGTTTGATTTGATACATTCTGATGTTTGGGGGCTTTGTTCTACGAGTTCAATGAATGATTATCAATATTTTGTGAAATTTATTGATTGTTTTCTCGTGTTACTTTGCTTTATCTGATGAAAAATAAGAATGATGTGTTATTTTCTTTAAAGATTTCTACAAGACCACCCAGACTCAATATGACGCAGTTGTAAAGGTATTGAGATTTGATAATGAGCGGAGTATACCAAGGCGTCCAAGGAATACTTATCAGCCCAATGGGTACAACATCAAACCACATCCATACATACATACACAAAACAAAGTCACAAAGCAATTTATATCTTTTAGAGGTTTTCTGAAACATGATTGTGATGAATGTCTCCAAGTACTTGTGAGAGCAAACAATTTTTACAGCTCCTCAATTGATCGGCAAAATGCCCTCGACAGTGTTGGATTGAAAGTCTCATTGTCAAATGTTGAAAAAAATAATAGTGAAATCCTCCCATTGAACGTATTTGAGTGTTTATATTTTGTAAAGGACAAAATACCATCATCAAGGAAGTTGGATAGAGTTTGGGTCCTCACATTATCCCAAAAGCCATATTAACTATTTATAAAGGTTGCCCCCGTCTCAACATAACAATTATCAATAGTTCCCCTCTGATACCAATAATTTCCTACGTTATATCAACGTGTGATCACAACGTTCTCCAAAATTTTATCACGGCTTGAACATCTATTCTTTTTTCCTCTTATTCCTATCACTTAATCTTCCCCTCCCCTCTCTGAAATTGTGCTAATGACTCTTACAGAAGTTTGCAAACCAAGTTCGACACTTCCAACAAAAATTCGGCGCCTGCTACGACCACCGAAAATGATGAAAACGTCAAAACAGAAATAAGAAGGAAATGAATGTTTATAATAACATACAAAGTGGGATTCATACTCACCAATTTCTTCTTGGACTCATCGTCGGGAATTGCGGCTCCCAGGGCCACCACTCACCTCTCTGTTAACGCCCAATACTGTAGCACAAGTCGCTGGACTCCTATAGGCGAGCGAAATGTAGTGTGGGAGAGGCATGGAGTCTTGATGTTAGGATAATTCCCTCTTAACTCTCAGCCGCATGTTCTCATCTGACCATTGCTTGCACGAGTAAGTGTGGGAGATCGGTTAACTGCAATGAATAGGCATAATTAGGATATAACTAAGGGATTGATTAGGTTAATTAAACTTATAATTTCCGAATTTTATATCTCCCAATCCATTCAAAACTAATATATAATGCTTTATATCGAATCAATTGTTTTGGCGTGTAGAATTTTATACATATAATTTGGTTGAATATTGAGGGGTGCGAAAATTAGGATACTTTTAAAATTTATTGAACTTTTATCTGATTCTCAAATTTTCGGCATTACAACTCCCTAATAAAAATTTCTTCCTTGACTTTTCTGATTTTACTTAAAGGGAGATATTTTTATCACATTTCTTCTTCTTTTTCCCATGGGGTTTCCTTTTTTAGGTTTGTGCTTTCACTTTTTTTATAAAAAAAATCCGTCTGTTTCTCNTTGTTCTACGAGTTCAATGAATGATTATCAATATTTTGTGAAATTTATTGATTGTTTTCTCGTGTTACTTTGTTGTATCTGATGAAAAACAAGAATGATGTGTTATTTTCTTTAAAGATTTCCACAAAGCAACCCAGACTCAATATGGTGCAGTTGTGAAGGTATTGAGATTTGATAATGAGCCGGAGTATACCAAGGCGTCCAAGGAATACTTATCAGCCCAATGGGTACAACATCAAACCGCATGTCCATACATACATACACAAAACAGAGTCATAAATGAATTTATATCTTTTAGAGGTTGTATGAAACATGATTGTGATGAATGTCTCCAAGTACTTGTGAGGGCAAGCAATTTTTACAGCTCCTCAATTGATCGGCAAAATGCCCTCGACAGTGTTAGATTGAAAGTCTCATTGTCAAATGTTGAAAAAAATAATAGTGAAATCCTCCCATTGAACGTATTTGAGTGTTTATATTTTGTATAGGACAAAATACCATCATCAAGGAAGTTGGATAAAGTTTGGGTCCTCACCTTTTCCCGAAAGCCATATTAACTATTTATAAAGGTTGCCCCGTCTCAACATAACAATTATCAATAGTTCCCCTTTGATACCAATAATTTCCTACGTTATATCAAAGTGTGATCACAACGTTCTCCAAAATTTTATCACCGCTTGAACACCAGGAGTTACATCCCTATATCATATACTTGCAAGCACTCATATAATAGTCTGCCCATAACATCAATTTTGACATTTAAATCATCATTCTTATATCAAATATTAATATCAAATATTCATCACAGATATTTCATATATGATACATGAATAATAGAAATGAATATATGCAAGCAATGATTTCATAGGTATATTTATCTGTATCATAGCTCAACATATCATCACATGTATTGTAAGAGAAGTCAACTTAAATTCATACATTCAATGCAGATATCTATTCATAATATATAAGAAATTTTAAATTGTATCAATGTTAAACGTGTAATCACAAGAAAAATTATAGACAATTTTTTTTATGTCAGCATAAGATATTTCACTTGATTAGACGATGTAGTCCTACATGAGTTCCCACGCGCTCATCTCGAGCTCGCCGCATATTGTAAAAAATATGGAAATCATTAATATCTTAGGAATTCATGGAATCATAGCTCGTTTTGTGATTTAACCAAAATCATAATTTATTTGCCTAAACATACAACAAACGGGCTTCTCGGTGTAACCCAACTTTTCGATACCATCTACTCTTTTTTCCTCTTATTCCTATCACTTAATCTTCCCCTCCCCTCTCTGAAATTGTGCTAATGACTCTTACAGAAGTTTGCAAACCATGTTCGACACTTCCAACAAAAATTCGGCGCCTGCTACGACCACCGAAAATGATGAAAACGTCAAAACTGAAATAAGAAGGAAATGAATGTTTATAATAACATAAAAGTGGGATTCATACTCACCAATTTCTTCTTGGACTCATCGTCGGGAACTGCGGCTCCCAGGGCCACCACTCACCTCTCTGTTAATGCCCAATACTGTAGCACAAGTCGCTGGACTCCTATAGGCGAGCGAAATGTAGTGTGGGAGAGGCATGGAGTCTTGATGTTAGGATAATTCCCTCTTAACTCTCAGTCGCATGTTCTCATCAGACCATTGCTTGCACGAGTAAGTGTGGGAGATCGGTTAACTACAATGAATAGGCATAATTAGGATATAATTAAGGGATTGATTAGGTTAATTAAACTTATAATTTCCGAATTTTATATCTCTCAATCCATTCAAAACTAATATATAATGCTTTATATCGAATCAATCGTTTTGACGTGTAGAATTTTATACATATAATTTGGTTGAATATTGAGGGGTGCGAAAATTAGGATATTTTTAAAATTTATTGAACTTTTATCTGATTCTCAAATTTTCGGCATTACAACTCCCTAATAAAAATTTCTTCTTTTACTTTTCTGATTTTACTTAAAGGGAGATATTTTTATCACATTTCTTCTTCTTTTTCCCATGCGGTTTTCTTTTTTAGGTTTGTGCTTTCACTTTTTTTATAAAAGAAATCCGTCTGTTTCTTAATTTCTTGACATCAGTGTCTAAAATGCTTTTAGGCTTTTTAATATAAGTTAGATTCTTTTGCACATCAATATCTTCATGTGAAATCGTGTGCTTTGAATTTGAAACCCATTTTCTCAGCATTAAAATGTGAAACACGTCATGAATACGTGTATATCCACAAGTAACACTAGCCTGTAAGCAACTTGACCGATCTTTCTCTAGTTTCAAAAAGATCGATGTACCTGAGACTTAACTTGCTTCCCTGACTAAATCTAGCTGCACTTTTCATTGGCCTAACTTTCAATAATATGAAATCTCCAATTTCAAATTCTACTGCTTTTTATTTGGGTCATAATATTTTTGCTATCGATCCTGAGTAGCTTTGAATCTGTTTCTGTTTAATTTGATTTTCTCTGTGGTTTCATCAACTAACTTCGGATCTAATATTTGACGTTCGATCGCTTTGACTCAACTCAATGATTTATGCATTTACTGCCATACAATGTTTCATAATGAGTCATTTTGATACTAGACTGAGATGAACTCGATCATCGAAATATGATCTTTTCATCTGCCTCCAGAGTTGATAACACAAAATCATAACAGATCTTTCAATACTTGAATTCTTCTTTCTGATTGTTTGTCAATTTGTGGATGAAATGCAGTATTGAAGTATAATTGTGTACCTAAACGTTGTTGAATAACTTTTTACATCGTAGACGTGAATCTTTCATGTTTGTCAGAAACGATGACTTTTGAATTTTGTGTGATCTGATAATTTCGTTGACATACAATCTAACTAACTTTTCAACTGAATCTGTTTGTCTGATTGACAAAAAGTGATCTGACTTTATCAGCTTGTAAATAATGACCCAAATACTGTCATGCTCCTGCCTGGATCGAGAAAATCTCCTAACAAAATTCATAGCAATTTCTTCCCATTTTTATTTAGGTATCAACAGTGATTGCAGTAATCAAACTTGATATTGAGATATATATTTAGCAATATCTTTCTTCATGGCTTGCCACCATAATATCAATTTCAAATCCTTGTATATTTTAGTGGATTAATTTTGTAATATAAATGTTGAGTTTCATGTAAGATCTTCTTGTCTCAAATCAAAATCAGTAGATATCCATAACTCTAGCTTGTTTTTGTTCACACCATCTTCATCTATTGTCATATCGACTCTCTTTCTCGAATGGATGTGTTTCAGATATTCACTATCAACTCTCTGAACTGTTATAATTTTATCTATCAAATTGGTTGCACTACCAACTAATGCAAATATCGAATATCGCTTGATCTTCTGATTTCCATCCGCAAGACATCAATTTTTTATTCAAATCTTGCTCTTAAGTAATAATCCAGCTTGCACTGCTTATAGATATGCGACTCCAAGCATCAACTACTACATTTTCTCGGCCAGAACAATGTTGTATATACATATCATAATTTTTCATCAACTCTAACCATCTTCACGATTTCAAATTCTAGTCTTTTTGTGTGAAAATGTACTTAAGACTATAATGATCAGTAAAGACTTCGCATTTCACACTATACAAGTAATGTCTCCATATATTGAGAGCAAACACTACAACAACTAACTCAGTCATGCGTCAGATAGTTCCTCTCATGTGGCTTCAACTGTCTAGATACATAAGCTATTACCCTTTTATTTTACATTAGAACACATCCCAAATCTCTCAACGACACATCACTATAAATTTGGAACCCTTTTGGTACCTGACGTAATGGCTAACACTGGAGCAGCGATCAAATATTTCTTCAAGTATTGAAAATTTTGCTCACATTCTGCATTCCACTTAAATTAGAAATCTTTTCTTATCAGCTTGGACAACAATATAGCTATCAGTGAAAAACTCTTTATGCACCTCCTATAATATTCAACCAAACCAAGAAAACTACGTACCTCAGTAACATTCTTTAGAGTAGGCCATTTCAGAATTGCCTTCACCTTTTGAAGATCCAATGAGATTCTTTGGCCACCAATAATATGCCTAAAAAAATATAATACTTCACAAACAAAATTCACATTTCGATAATTTTGCACATAACTGATTTTGTCTTAACAGCTCCTATACAATCCTTAGATGCTTAGTATGATCTTCATTAGTTTTTGAATATATCAGAATATCATCAGTAAAAATAATGACAAACCGATCCACATGAGACTTGAAAATGCGATTCATTAGGTTCATAAATTCAACATGATCATTGGTTAAGCCAAAAGATATAACTAAGAATTCATGACGATCAAACCTGGTTCCAAAAACTTTCTTAGTTATAACTTTCTATTTGACACTGACCTGATGTTTTTTGATTTCAAGTGAATTTGAAAAAAATACAGTAAAACACTCTAATTGATCAAATATATCATCAATTTTTGGCAAATGACATTTGTTTTTTATTATCACTTTGTTCAGCTCTCTATAATTGATGCAGTCACATCGATCAGTCTTTCTTTTAGACAAACAAAATTGGAGTACTCCAAGGTGAATTACTTGACCTGATAAAACCCTTATCTATCAATCCTACCTGATAAAACCCTTATTTATCAATCCTTGAAGCTGACATTTCAAAATTTTAAATTCCTTTTGGAGCCATCCTATACGGAAACTTGAAAATTGCAAACGTCCCTAGTTGTAGATCAATGCCAAACTCAACTTCTTGTTCTAGTAGTAGCCTTGGCAATTCTTCAGGAAATGCATAAAAAAATTCTGCATTAACTGGAATGCTTTTCAATCCTTGCACATCTTTATTCAGCCTTCTAATTTAGTCAGTAATACTAGTTCATTTCTTCACAAATATTTTGCAACTTTTATTATACTAATTAGAGAAGATTGTGCATTTTGATCACATAAGATATAGAATGACTCTGGGTGTGGAGGGAACCTCCTGCCTGCCTTTGTATTTTTTTTTTGGTTTTGATAAAATTTTCTTTGGGATTCTATAAAGGGGATATTGAATGACTTTCCACTAGGAAAATTGAGTTTCACTCGCCTTTTCCATCATTCAGTTGTAGAAAATGTTTTATTAACCAATCCCATCCCCAATTTGGCATCGAATGTATGAATTGGAATGATAATCAAATATGCTTGCAATTTTTTATCATGAATATCAACATGCATGGCACATTTTCTTTTTGCAAAAAACTGCGTCCTGAAGGTATAATAACATACAATGTATGAGTAAAGTGCATAATATCAACATGTAAACTGACAACAAATTTATTAGAAATAAAAGATTGTGATGCACCTGAATCAAATAAAACAATATCTAACTGAACTCGAGGCAAAAACACACCGATAACAACTTTAGATTCTTTGGCTTCACGAGGTGTAATTTCAAAAACTTGGGCTTTACGGGTTGCTTAGTTCCGCGCTCTGAAATTTCACCCTTTGCTTGAACTGAAGACTTTCCTAAAAATTGAGTTTTGTTGAAATGGCCGCCTTTCAAAAATTTTTTGTGCTGTCCTTGTCCTTGAATTATCAGTGGTCTGCTGTCTCTTTTCTTTTTTTACGGACATTGCATTTGGATACGCCTTGATTGTCCATATTTANGGTGTAATTTCAAAAACTTGGGCTTTACGGGTTGCTTAGTTCCGCGCTCTGAAATTTCACCCTTTGCTTGAATTGAAGACTTTCCCAAAAATTGAGTTTTGTTAAACCGACCGCCTTTCAAAAATTTTTTTGTGCTGTCCTTGTCCTTGAATTATCAGTGGTCTGCTGTCTTTTTTCTTTTTTTACGGACATTGCATTTGGATACGCCTTGACTGTACATATTTGTAGTATTTTTCTGAACCAATCAAACGCTGTCCAAAGTGTCTTTTTCCACATTTTTCATAAACTAACTTTTTATTACAACTGCTTCTGCTTACCTTTTGTTTTTATTTTTTTTACTTTAGGGGTAGTCTTCCTTGCTAAAATCCTTTCACTTACTTGTTTGAGGTTGCCAATGCTGACTGGAGAAATTCAACTCATTTTCATTTGATTGGCTCATTCAATTAGCACTTAGAAATCACAAATGTCAAATGGCACCAAAGCCAACCTCAACTGATTTCTAAAGCCACGTAGGAATTTGTAACATTATTTTTCCTGGGGACTAACATAGTGAGGTGTATATCTAGAAAGAAAATTAAATTCTGTTTCATATTATATTACCAATCTGGACATCTGAGTCAGATTGAATAATTTATCTTCTAGTACTAATTTGACTGAAGGCGGAATAAATCACTCTTTCAAGACTTTAATAAATTCAAATGACTAAATCTGTGGAAGAGATGTCAGCTGAAATTTTTCTCTATGCGGCTCTGCTAAAACCACTCTCCGGTTTTTTAGAGAAATCATATAATCCAAGATTTTTCTGATCTTCAATAGGTAATCTTTAGCAACTGTAGGGTTACTGACACTCTCGAATGCAAGTGGCTTAAAAGACTGAAAGATCTTCAAATGCCGATCAACTTCTGCCCCAATTTCAAATTTGGACCCTATACTAGTGGATGATCTTTCACTAGCAGCTATTTGTTTAACCACTTGGACTATCAATTGAATGATGCCTTGTAGCTCAGTTACCCTAGTTTTTTCATTTGTTTTGTTTTGATTATTATTTCTGCCCAAAATATTTTTAGATTTTAGTCTGCTCTTGGCTTAAGAGACCGATTCATAGTACTTTCTGACTCACATTCAAACATATTTATCTGCATTGACAATAGTTATTATTCAAATGCAAATTATCATATAATAATTATATCGTGCACATATGATGTTTTAAGTCGTATGGGTTACCCACCTCATATTCATCAACCTATAGATATGTATACATCAATTCATATTTGATCTCCTTCTTACTTCTAAATCCAAAATATTTTCATCATTCTTTTCATTCAATAACTTCGCTCTGATACCACTTTTTGTCACACCCCATGTAGCCCCCCTTGACGGGTCGGCTAAAGTGCAACAGATGCAGACAATTTGACCAGATTAAGGCCCTGTTTGGCACAGCTTTTTCATCTACGGTGGCGTTTTCAGAACGCCGCCTATNTGCTTACCTTTTGTTTTTATTTTTTTTACTTTAGGGGTAGTCTTCCTTGCTAAAATCCTTTCACTTACTTGTCTGAGGTTGCCAATGCTGACTGGAGAAATTCAACTTATTTTCATTTGATTGGCTCATTCAATTAGCACTTAGAAATCACAAATTTCAAATGGCACCAAAGCCAACCTCAACTGATTTCTAAAGCCACGTAGAAATTTGTAACATTATTTTTCCTGGGGACTAACATAGTGAGGTGCATATCTAGAAAAAAAATTAAATTCTGTTTCATATTACATAACCAATCTGGACATCTGAGTCAGATTGAATAATTTATCTTCTAATACTAATTTGACTGAAGGCGGAATAAATCACTCTTTCAAGACTTTAATAAATTCAGATGACTAAATCTATGGAAGAGATGTCAGCTGAAATTTTTCTCTATGCTGCTCTGCTAAAACCACTCTCCAGTTTTTTAGAGAAATCATATAATCCAAGATTTTTCTGATCTTCAATAGGTAATCTTTAGCAACTGTAGGGTTACTGACACTCTCGAATGCAAGTGGCTTAAAAGACTGAAAGATCTTCAAATGCCGATCAACTTCTGCCCCAATTTCAGATTTGGACCCTATACTAGTGGATGATCTTTCAATAACAGCTATTTTTTTAACCACTTAGGCTATCAATTGAATGATGCCTTGTAGCTCAGTTACCCTAGTTTTTTCATTTGTTTTGTTTTGATTATTATTTCTGCCCAAAATATTTTTAGATCTTAGTCTGCTCTTGGCTTAAGAGACCGATTCATAGTACTTTCTAACTCACATTCAGACATATTTATCCGCATTGACAATAGTTATTATTCAAATGCAAATTATCGTATAATAATTATATCGTGCACATATGATGTATTAAGTCATATGGGTTACCCACCTCATATTCATCAACATATAGATATGTATACATCAATTCATATTTGATCTCCTTCTTACTTCTAAATCCAAAATATTTTCATCATTCTTTTCATTCAATAAACTTCGCTCTGATACCACTTTTTGTCACACCCCATGTAGCCCCCCTTGAAGGGTCGGCTAAGGTGCAACAGAGGCAGACAATTTAATCAGATTAAATTTTGACCAACACTCATTCTGACTTGCAGAATTATGACCTAGTCAGTGATGAACTTGTCTAACTAGATCGTCGTAAACATACTTGATACATTTCATTCATTAATTTTCACGTATAATCAGAAGCGTGAAAAATTATATCATCAAAACATATAAAATATATAAAGTTACTAAATCCAACATTAATAAAATGCGTACCCAAATGAATGTACAAATTCTCAGAATTATAAATGCAAAATCTATACAAGTCACACACGACTACTTGCCCATTGCAAAAAAAAAATTCTATGAACAACAACGATTGAACAATATTTATGAAAATATTTCCTGAAAATAAACAACATAGATTGAACAACAACGAGCTCAGTGAAATAATCAAGACAAAAAATATTTTATATACGAAAAAGAGATAACATGCATGCCTGTATGCTTGTACATAACAAACATATCATAAAATGCTAGAATCGTATAACACATGTAAAAGAAAAACATATAGTATAAAAGAAATCATGAAAATTGTATAAAATATGTATGTCATTCATTAATGTGTAATCATCAACATGTAATCATAAACATGTTCATAAGAATTATATACCTGTTCATAGCAATGTCACCTATAAATATACAAGTCTCAATTATTTTCATGTTTTGTCATATTACAGGTCGTCACCCTGCCTCAATGACCATATTAAGTATTGATAATAGTTTCTCCCAACATAATAGTTATCTATAGCCTCATTGATGCCAATGATTTCCTATGTTATGTCACCTTTTGATCACAATGGTTCTAGAATTTCTTCATCATCTGAACACTAGGAATCGAGAGTACCACATCTCTGCATGGTTTACTTGCAAGTATTCATGTAATAACATACCCATAACATAACTTGTGACATTTAAATCATTATTCCTATATCAAATATTCATCACAAACATTTCATATATGATCCATGAATAATAAGAAATGAATATCTACAAGCAATGATTTTATAAGCATAATCATCTATATTATAGCACAGGATAACATCACATATATTTTAAAACAAATTAACTTACATTCATACATTCAATGGATGCTTCCATCCACAATATGTAAGAAATTTTATTTGCATCAATGTCAAATGTGGAATCATAAGAAAACCTTTAGACAATTATTTTTCTTAAGTTATCACGAGATTATTTCATCTGATTAGATGAAGCAGCCCAACGATGAGTTCCCACACTCTTGCTCGAGCTTGCCACCTCATGTAAAGAACATATAAATTGTAGACATCGTAGAGAAATTCATTGAATCATAGCTTGTTTCATGATTTAACCAAAAATATAATTCATTTGCCAAAACATAAATCAAACGGGCTTCTCGGCATAATCCAACCTTCCGATACCGCCCATTCTTCTTCCCTCTTATTCCTGTCACCTCAATCTTCTCTTCTCCTCCCTGAAATCGTGCTATAACCCTCACAGAAGCTCCAAACTAAGTTCAATGCTTCTGACAAAGTTCGATGCTTGGTATGGCTACTAGAAACGAAAAATTGCATAAATTTATAGCAAACATCAAAATGGAAATAAAAGGAAGGAAATTATTGTATAGAATAGCGTAAAAAAGGGATTCATGCTCACCAATTTATTTTTGTAACCCATCGTCATGAACTGCGGTTCCCAGAACTGTCGCTCGCCTCCCTGTTCGTGCCCAACACATTAACAAAGGATGCTAACTCCTACAAGCGAGCGAAATGTGGGTAGGGAGAGGCGTGAATCCCGATATTAAGATAATCCCTCCCCTTAACTCTTAGCGACATGGTCTCGTCAGACCATTGCATGCACGAGAAAGTGCAGGAGATCGGCTAGGTACGGTGAATAGGCATAATTATGATATAATTAAGGGATTAATTAGGTTAATTAGATTTATAATTTCCGAATTTATATATCTCAATCCATTCAAAATTAATATTTAGCGCTTTATATTAAACTGATTTTTTTGAAGTGTAGAATTTTATTAAAATAATTCTATTGAATTTCGAGGAGTGCGAAATTTGGGGTACTTTTAAAGTTTGTGAACTTTTACCTGATTATCAAATTTTGGGCGTTACACCCGCTATTTATTTAATGCTTGGTTCTCATCCCCTCCATTTAGTGTCTTCGTGTGCAAAATTTTAATATCTATTATAATTATGACCTCTGTCTTGTAATTGAACCAATCACCAGTGACTAATGGAACAATCCTCTTTATTGTTTTTTTTTTATTTGTCATTGTAATACTGGTTTGATTTGAATGACTAGCTTGTAAAAACTTAATTCACTTTTTATTTGTTTTATTTTTGATGAAATGTTAAACGTACTCTATTTTTTTTATCTAGTTATAAATTTATCTTTTTTAGTTTTTGCCTTTTTTATAAATTAAATGTGTACGGAACTGCAATGTTGGATTTGATAATTCAATTTCACTGTATTATTATAACCTTTCTTTGTCTGTTTGCTTTATTGGATTACAAGTGCAGCTTGCTGGTTTCGAAATGAATGTGGTTAAAACAACTGCTGCAGGTCATGCAAGAAAGCTGGCTGCTACAGTTGATATTAACACTTGTCCTGATGGTAGGCCTCAATTGCTCTTTTATGCATTTCATTATGTTTTTGCCAGTGTTGCTTAGCTTACGATCGTTTCACAGGAATTGTATGTGTGGGCGGTGATGGAATTATAAATGAGGTTAGTCATTCCCAAGTTCTTACTCTGGCCTTGGTTAATTGATTGATTTTTTTTCTTCTCTGATGTGCTATCTTCTAATTTCCGTGCATTAACTATACATTTCTGTATAATTGCTTTAAAATATTTTTGACCATTTATTCTTTAATTCTTTTCTTATTCCTTATGCTTACCAAACATATAAGCGCAAACTAATTAATAGCATGGAATATATTTTTACTTATCAATTTCATCTGACTTGAGGTGATAAAGGCTGGCGGATGTCAATCTAATTTCTTTGGTTGGACTGTATTTCATTGTTAGAAATCCCAAGAAAGCAACTTTTTGCTGCTCTGTAGTTCTAATAAAGGGGTTTCACATGCAATATTTAATCATAGCATACTTTGTGAAGTTATTAGGCACCTGTTTGTTTGATGTGCGGGAATGGAAGTGGTTAGAACTCATTGATGCCTCAGATGCTATATTCAATTATATTTTATTTTGTGCATTCATTAGGATACAGTTTGTTTGATATGAACATATGGAAATGGTTAAAACTCAATGAAAGGAGTTTTATTGAAGAGATTTTAGTGGCATCTCTTTTGTTTGACCAATCAATTCCAGTTAACAAAATCTGACTAGTGTTAGAGAAGGGGTTTTGACCCAAGTATATATGAGAGGAATTTACTAGAAACCAAAAATAACCAAAATAAGTCACTGAAGATCTCTCAAAAGAAATAACCACAAATCCAATACTACAATTGCGTGAATATATAACCAAGCAAAATAATTTTCACTTACTGATCATTCAAGGGTTAGCTGAGCCACTTGGGAGCTGGATCTATAGAGTTACAAAGAAAAGATACATTGAAATTTTTTATCCAAGGGTTGGTGACGCGGGGTGCTAAAAGCGACCCTTAACGTGATGCTTGGCACACGGGGTAGAAAACTTGCGAAGCATTGAAAGCGGGAAATGCATCGCTAAGGCGGGATCGCAAATTCTCGCGATCGTGGTAGACGTGTGAGGGTAGATCGTGATTCTTTGGTGCACGCCTTCGTATAGTAAGTTTTAATAGTTATTTTTCTGGATTCTTCTTGCCTCCCCACCCTTCCTTTTGTGTAGATGTTTCCTTTGTCCTGTGGGAGTCTATAAATTGTTGTTCTCTGTGTGTGGGAGTCAGTTCTTGCAGTGTTTGTTTTCAAATCTTCTGTTTGGAGTTCTTTTCCTTGTTCTATAGCTGTATTCGAGGAGGTGGCGGCGCTTCGGCCGAACCTTCAACTGTCCTATGAGCAGGGTAGTCACTCTCACAGATCAATACGCTATGGAAGAGATGAGCGAAGAGAAGAAAACTGAGGAACAGAGCGAGGAGTATCAACTCCCACCAGACGAAGAAGTGCTTATGATTCGATGAATCCTGTAAACCGAGGACACGAGAGATCCGTTGTGACTTTGCCACAATATATTCTACACTCGTTGTACAGTAAACAAAAAGGTATGCAGTCTTATCATCGACAGCGGGAGCAATAAGAACGTGACATCAACATAAATGGTAGAAAATTTGGGACTTGCGACTCAGGGGCATTCCCAACTTTATTCATTGACGTGGCTGAGAAAGAATAATCGGGTTAAGATCAATCAAAGATGTTTGGTAGACTTTTCAATTGGAGGCTAGCCAAAGGACCAGGTGTGGTGCGAGTGGTTCCCATGGTTGCTTGACACCATTTATTGGGACGACCGTGCTAGTTTGACTAGAGGACTCAGCAAGACATATAAAAACACATTCTTTCACCAAGAACGGAAATCGCATCACCTTACTCCCTTCAACGAAACCCGAGGTCATAGGATCTCTTATCAACAGAGCAGTATGAGTGGAACAAGATTTAGTGGCGACACAGAATGAGTATACTATGATACTAGCTCCAAACACGGGATATATACGACAGAGAAGATTTCAGGAGCTCACAGTCGGCATCATATCACTAGCTCCACCACTGGGCAGGAAGGTTCGGGCCACTCTCCCAACACAACAAACTGAACCGCCTGTAAGCTACTTTGGGAAGATTTAGCAGTACGTGCAGGGCACACAGTCCTAGAAGATGAGATTGAGGTGGATGTTTGCTCGTAAGTGGAAGAAGACCCTCAGGCACCTCTGGAGACAGTGCATTCACAGTGGGATCTAAGGGTGACTTACGATGAAACAAAAGCTTCGACCATTGACGTTGAAGCTCCCCCAACCTCGAGAGACTGACCTAGGGAGCTGAAAGGCGGCCTTATAGCGGGGTGCTAGACATGTGAGGCAGAAAATCCGTGAAGCATCAAAAGCGGGAGAAGCATCGAGAAGGCGGGAAGGCGGGATCGCTAATTCTTGCAATCACAGGAGAAGCGTGAGGGCAGATTGCGAGCCTTTGGTGCCCGTCTTCATATAGAAAGTTTATAACTAGGTAGGTTTACGTTTTAGATACCCTTTCCCTTTTGAACTCCTTTCATTTTTAGAAATAAATCTCATATATAAGTTTTTATTTACCTAAAATATCAAGAGTTCTATATTTCAAAATAATAATAAAATAAAAAGATTATGAGTTCTGATGCTTGGAAACCTTGTCCATTTTCCATACAAAGTTAGTACATTAATATTGTTATGTACTTGGTCCGCCTTTTCATTGTGATTAGTATCTCATTCAGTCAGAGTCAAACTTATTTGATCAGTGGCTGAGAAAAATGATCTCTCGTTAACATGATGTGCTGACAAGTAAGCATTCGCGAAATTGGAGAGGCTTTAGTGTAATGATGGAGTTGGTTTTTCTGCATCCAAATCTCTATTTGGTTTTGGAACTAGACAGAATGTCTGTGCTACGAGGGCGCCTAGCCTAAGGGCAAATTTGTTTGTTATACGCCTAAGGGTAATTTAGTCTTTTATTATTATTATTATTGGGTGTAAATAGACTTGTTATATCTAGGGTTAGGTTTTATGCATGAGATTGAGTTGTGAGTTTTAGGTTTAGGGCTTGGGAGAGATTTCCTTCCTCTCTAATTGTAGGAATTGGGAGAGATCACCTGCCTCTCAAATTGTAGGTGTTTTTTTTTGTATTTGTGTGAGTTGTTTGGATTATTGAAAAAAATATTTGTGTTTTCCCTAATTTATATAAAAATCTGTGCCAATTTCGACGCAAAATCATATCAAATTGGTATCAGAGCTCGAGATTCTGGGAATCAGATTAAAGGATCAAAAGCTGAAGCAAATTGCTTCTTCCTGGGCTGGGCGACGATTTCAATGTGCATAACGCTTCGGCTTGCTTTGTCGTTTGCACAGTGAGGCTGAATTGGTGTGGAGAGACCTGATCTCTCCTTGATTGGTGTGATCACAGCTTATGGAGATCCGTAACCCATCGGTGCTCCTTTTTCCGTGCGGTCTCACATGGTACAGTCGCGATCAGAGCTTCTTGGGAAGCTAGTGCGACCAACAGAGAACAGAAACTCCCATTTTTTCTCGGCCTCATGTGCCGACTTTGCTTCCTTTCGCATCACCTATCCGATACAGTTGCGATCAGAGTTACCTGGGAAGGCAACGACTCGGAAGCGACCTATAGAGATGTGAAACTTCTGCTCCGTCCCACAATAGGCCTCAATTTCAATGCAAGGAAGGCGGTGACGGGATCGCGTCTTCCGAAACTACCACAATAATTGTATGTTGGGAAGGCAATGACGAGCTCGCGGTTAAGCAATGACGTGCTCGGGACTTACAGAAGAAGGCAACGATAGGTTGGGAGCCTTTCATCGGCTCACACTGCCGTGAACCAAACCTACGATATAGTCGCAGTTAGAACTTACGGGGAAGGTCACGACGAGATCTTATCGGGGCAGGATAGAAGGTTTGTGCATTTCGGCTTACTTTCATCTCCATCTCATTGAACTGTGTGAAATAGACTCAGTTAGATCAGAACTAGCGGGGAAGGCCGCGACGGAATCAGGCGTGCCCTAATTTTAATACTAGAAGTCAGTGACTGGACTCGGAATCAAGCAGGCCCTAGTGTCAGGAGATAATGGCAGCTAAGAAAAATAGAATATAAGAATTTAGAGGAAGAGATAAGTCAAATTAGGGAGATGGAAGAAAAGATTTTTGCCATAGAAAAATTGAGTGGAGGTCCGATTCGAGAGCATGAAGGAAATTCGAGAGATGATAAAGAAGCTTATTGAGATGTTATCCAAGACCCTGACAGTGGTTCAATTGCCAATCCTAACCAAATATTGATTGGAGAATCCGTGGCAAGATTGAAAGAAAAAGACATTGAACATGAGGAATATGAGGAAGAAAACCTCCACCGTCATGAACATCATCTCAGTGCTCCGAGTAGGGGTGAAATAGAAATTTCAGATGGAGGCAGTTGAGTCGAAACATGGAGAAGTGATTATGCTAGAAGTTTGGAGGAGCATGAAGAAGGGAGAGAAGCGGGGAGGGGATATGACTACCGTCAAAGGAAGGAGTTATATCCTCGATACATTAATTGAAACAACGGAGGAAGAGGAGGTTGGGGTGAAGAAGTTAGAGTTAGGAAGTTAAGATGTCGATTTTCGAGGGGGAAGACACACATGAGTGGGTGTATCGAGTTGAGCGATAATTCACTGTGAATTTGTTAGATGAGGAGGAGAAACTCATGGTGATTGTTTTTGGAGGGGAAAGCATTAGCCTGATTTTAGTGGAGGGAGGCTATATACTCGATTCGTTCGTGGGATGAATTTAAGGATTGTTTGTTGGAATATTTCCGAGCAATTCGGGAAGGAGACCTACACGAGAAATTCTATGCCTTGCTTCGGGAGGGGATGATCATGGAATATAGAGAGATTTGAACTATTGCCAGAATGACTGTGGTGGATTTTTAAAACGAAACTAGAGGGGAATTTCTTGAATGGCTTAAAGTCCGACATATGGGCAGCACTCTGACTACTAAGAACGCGGGGATTGAGGAAGACGATGGAGTTATCCCAGATGGTGGAAGAGAAGAACCAGATGAAGAAAGCCAACAATAGCAATATAAATGGAGCATTATACAGAACTGCTGCAACCACAATGTTGCCAAAAGTTTAGACAGTGGAAGTCCAGAGGGAGGTTGCAAAAGACATGAATAATGGACCACGATCGGGAGCAACACTCAAGCGCCGTATAGAGATAGAGATCTGGGAGAAGTGAGTCAAGGGATTATGTTTTCGGTGTGATGAAAAGTTTACCCCAACACAACGTTGCAAGGATCGAAGATTACAAGTTCTCATAGTGCAGGATGAGGAAGCAGAGAATGGAGAAATAGAGATAGTTGTGGGGGAGGAACACTCATTTTTTCCCACCTTGAGAACAAGGTGTTTTTTGAGGGGGGAGTATTGTTATGAGGGTGCCTGAACTAAGGGCAACTATGTCTTTTGTACGCCCAAGGGCAATTTAGTCTTTTATTATTGTTATTGTTAGGTATAAGTAGACTTGTTATGTCTGGGGTTAGGTTTTATGCATGAGATTGAGTTGGGAGTCTTACATCTAAGGCTTGGGAGAGATTTCCTACCTCTCGAATTGTAGGAATTGTGAGAGACCGCCTACTTATTGAATTGTAGGTATTTACCTTTGTATTCTTGTTCAGTTGTTTGGATTATTGCAATAATAATTTATGTTTGCCCTAATTTCTACAAAAATCTATGTGAATTTCTACGTCGAATGTATCAATCTGTTAACCCTATCAAATTTGACTCAATATCAAAGGCTTTTGTTAACAGGGCCTAAATGACCAATTTATCCGGTTGGACCTATGTATTATCCATAGTGGGCAATTGTCCACCTTGAATTTTAGAATTTTATTAATGAAGCGGAGAAAATTCAATTATTTACCCCTCTGAATATGTCGGTTTGCCCTGTTGCCCCTTCGGTAAGGCTTCGATTTGCTCAGTTGTCCTTCTGGGGCTGCAAGTAAGAACTTGTTCAATCTAGAACTGACTAAGTTTATTCACAAGTCAATTTTAATGAGCTCTTTTTGAGCTGATTAAGCTTATTAAAGCTCAATTTTAGGTTTATTAACCCGATTTTAATGAGCTCTAGTTGAGCTGATTAAGCTTACTAAAACTCAATTTAAATGAGCTCTAATTGAGTTCATTAAGCTTATTAAAGCTATACAAATGGTAATTTTAAATCAAAGTAATTCAATTAACTTCAGAAGTTAATATTTTTATTTAAAAAGATTTGCTCAGTTGCCCTTCTGGGTCTGCACGAAAAATGGATCAAAATAAGAGCTGCATGGCCATAAATTGTTAGAAATTTATGCTTTTTAGAGCTACTCCTTTATATTTAAATAGCAGTATCACCAATTACCTTTCCTAGTTGAGACTAATATGAAAGCATACTGAGGCAGGCGGGACCACCACTGAAAACCTCCCACCCAAGTTTTAGGGGCATTTACATGCATACAATCCAATTCCAATCTATTTACATATTTAACCTAAACTTCGATTTTTACATTTATACCATCTAAATCCTTCATATAATATAAAAAATACCACCATTTTAACTTTTAAAAAAAATGAAACACTCATTTTCCTGCATAAGGTGATATGCATGTAAAAACGGAAGTGAGTGGTATGTACGTAAATCTTTTTCAGTAAAAAATACCATCATTTTAATGTCATGTTTTTATTGTTATGTTAAAAAAAATAATAATAATTTGGCATACTTATAATATATGTATTTGTATTAAAAAGTTTATATTTTTTGTGATATTTGAGTGAAGTAAAATATAAAATAAAATTATAGTTAGTCTCAAAGGTGTAAATTCACTTATTAATTTTTTAATATATCTTTTGTAATTAGTATGAGCTTCACATGAAACTTGCAATTTCATTAAATTATATATAATGGGAAGCTTTATGCTAAAATATGAAATTATTTTTCAATTTACTTTTGATAATTTTTTAATTATGTTTTAATTAATAATGTAAAAAGTAATTTAATAATAAATTAATTCTAATCTTATTTTATTTAAATTAAATGTTATTTTCTTTATTTTTAGAAAATTGAATTTATTTATATAATAATTGCCCACCATTAAAAATGAGATTGGTTCTAGCCCTGAATCTATCTCATAGTATCTGTTCGATAATTTTAATTGAACTTTCTTTTGCCATATTTCAAGGATACCACGAGTCATTGTAAATGTGTTTGCAAAAAGGTTTACTTTTCCCTTTTCTTTTTGTTTTTAATGGATTTTGTTATGATATGCTTCAATGGTGCAGGTTCTTAATGGTCTATTCAATAGAGAGGATAGGAAAGAAGCGATTTCAATTCCAATTGGCATCATTCCAACCGGTTCTGATAACTCGCTTGTTTGGACAATTCTAGGAATTAGAGATCCAATCGCAGCTGCATTATCAATTGTCAAGGTACTT